>JAABOM020083372.1:10828-31113 GCA_011800125.2 Solanum clarkiae | reverse complement strand
TAATTCTATTTCCTAATTAATATATTTTCAAAAGATAATATATCTCTTAAATATTTAATTTAATATTATTTATAAATATATTTATTTGCCTAATATAAATTTATAATTTTAGATAATTAATTTTTGTTTTTAAATTTGACATAACCTTTTAATTACACTTTTTCAATCAAATAGCACACTTGTAATTATAATGTAATTATATTGTAGCAAATAAACAAGTCACAATAACTACTAGGCTATGTAATTACTAGAGTGGTAATTACACCAATTTCAATTATCAGGTGGCTTTCCAAAATGGCCCTTACTCTTGTGGGCTTAAATATGTTATTTGAAAAGTTGAAATTAAAGTGTTGTCAAGAAAATAAAGGGGTCATTCTTTTTTATATGATTAAAAAACAAAATAGGTCATTCTTTTAAAACAGATGGAGTATATGACCTATATTATCAATTATAAAGATTGCTGAATTTATTTTATTTTAATTGATAAAATGAGATTAAAAAAAAATATTTCCTACTTTTCATTAGTTGAAGTGATTTTAAAAGAAAAGAAACAAGAATAAGATTCATTAAAAGTATTTTTTTTATTAGTAATAAAATTTGCTTAAAAAATAAAATGAATAAGATATTTATTAAGAAAATAATTTTTTTAATCCATTAAGCAACACCAGGGACATTTTTCGACCAAAATATTAATGGTAGCAATACTTTTAGACAAAACTATTTACTAATGACACTTTTGCTTGCATAATTTAAAGGTATTTTGATCCTTTTCTGTTGTTTAAATGAATTTATAGTTTATTTGACCAAAAGTTTAAAATTTACTTATTTTAAAAATCTTTGATAAAAATACTTTTCAAGAAAGTAATTTGGAAGATAACCTTTTGTGTTTAACAATGTGGAAAAATACTTTTGACAATGTTAGATCAGTTTGTGCATGGCTGGTGCTCCAAAAGCGATCGCACAAAAATATTTATCTGTTTTCTATTAAATTTGTCAAACACTTTAACTTTCTAAAATAAATATTATTGATTTTGCAGAAGTTTGGCCAATAAAGTCAATACTCCTTATTTTCGCCTAAAATCACTAAAAAGAAAGTTAAAGCTATAAACATACAATACCAATAATTTTTTGGGGATGGATAATATCTATAATTAACGATATTAACCGTTGACATGAATAACAAGTGGGTCCTTTTCTTATTTGTTTAGGTGAAGTATGTGATTAAATAATAAAAAATAGGCATTTTCTTTACAGAAAGATGTACTATTATTTGAAATGAGCTAGAGTAGATCCTTTGGTTGGAGTTAAGAAATACAGTAGCAGGTTTATAAATGAATGACATCTTTGTATACTAGGAAATTTCTATGTTATAATAATGATCTTAGAAATAACATTACATGTTTAAACACTTTTATATATATTAAAAAACAAATAGAATATTGAAAGCATATATTTCATATAAAAATGAAAATTATATCAATATTTCTCCAAGTCTCATCGACATCTATTCATCATCAAAAAAAAATGATAATGGATATTGACATTTGACAATGACCCCTTTAAATGATCAACTCAAAGCTTTTGACATATTTAACACATCATAGAAATAACATGACATGTTTATAAACGAACGATATCTCTGTATATTAGAAAATTCCTATGTTATAATAACAATCATAAAAATAACATGACATGTTTAAATACTTTTATATAAAAACAATGAAATAGATGGAGTATTGAAATCGTACGTTTTACACGTAATACAAAAATGAGAATTATATCAAAATTTCTTCATGTCTCATTAACGTCTATTCATCACCAAAAAAAATGATAATGGATATTGACATTTGACAATGACAGAATAGCGCTTCCTAACGTTTATTCATAATTCAACACACTAGTACTCATCTTCTGCTTCTTCAATAGTGTCCATCTTATTTCCATTTTCCAACAAATCTATTGATAGCTGGCTCTTGATCTTATTTCCTTTAATAATTCAATTCATTTAATGAGTCTAAATCTTCCTAGAGTAACATGGATAAAGAACAAAATATCAGCCCCAATTCAAATCACAGTGGAGCAAATCCTCCAGGAACATCAAGAAAGAATATCAGTGACTCAATAGAAATAGTTGATTACCGCCTTCTCAAGGGAAAGAAATTTGAGGCCTTGATGTCAGCTGGAACAAGAGACTGTGGGTGAAATATGATAAATGGGAAGGATCACAAAAGGATTTGAAGCATGATCGTTCTATCTGGGAACGTGCAGTTGAATTGGATGTATTTAACCATGACAATACCATATATTTGATGATCATTAAAATATAAATTTATAATCATTCAAAATATATTAGTCCAAAATGAATATTGTGCATTAATATAATTGAGTTTATTAATTAAGTTTAATAAAATAAAGATTTAATTAAACACCCAAATTTAATTATTTGGGCTACAAACGACGACCCACTTTATTAGGCCCAACATCCATTCATCCTAGAAGCTCACTTGATGCCACGTGTCAAATGACGTGGCACACCAAGTCAAATAAAGAAGTTAATAGGATCATGTCATGTGTCAAAGTGATAGGCTCATTTCATTAAAGTCCAATATGTCATGTCACTTAAATCTGATTGGTCGGAAAAAAGTCTAATTCCATCATGACTCCTCTATTCTACAACTATATATAGGGGTCTTCATAATTCAAAATGGACATCAGAAATTCTAAACAAAAAGCCAGAGAAAGCTCGTGGATCAAACGCCACAAATTTCTCTACAAAGCTCAAGAATTTAAACATTCAAGTTCAAGAACAAGTTTACAAGCTCTTGAACTCAAGAGCAAAGTCAAGCTTCAAGCTCAAGAACAAGATCAAAATCAAGATTCAAGATCGAATTCAAGAACAAACTTCAAATTCAAGATCAAGCTCAAAAGCCCTTGAATTTACACTTGAAAAGGTGAATTAGAGGATTCGTAGAGATTGTAACACTCATATTATTGAAATCAAATACTACCATTGTTGCAATAATTTTTGTTCTTGATTATTACTTTCTCAACACGAATTCTATCGTCTATAGATTTTGGCATGCCCAGTGGGACAATCTCTACCTCTCATCTCAACTTTTGAAGAATCAAAGCACATTGAAATGGCTTCTAAGAAGATCTCCCAATCAACTTCCTTTAAGACTGCTGATTCCAAGTTCTTTGCTGAAGTGGAGGGAATCCTTGGTGTTAACTTTGGTAGTGTTAGAGCTATCACAAGAAGCAAAGCTACTATGCTGAGACAACAAACACAGCAAGTGTCATCCGCATAAACTCCTGATTATGGATATTCAACCCCAAAAGGAGCGAGGTCATCTATGAATGCTTCAGAAGAAGGAAAAAATGTTGATGAAAAGATCAAGCAGACTTTGGCTCTGCTTGAGGTCTTAGTTCTAAGAACTCTATCGCAAAGAAAGACCATGACAAAATGAATGAATCTCCCCCATACGCATCACGTAATGTGAGCCCTATGAAGATCAACTTCCACAATTATCCATGCTACTCTACAGTGCTTCCAACAATCATGCAAGCGATGACAACTAATGCTTCATCTATGGAGGAACAACTTGAAAATCTAGTAGTAAAGATGATTGAAGGATTGACTAGCATGTACAACACCAAGAGTCTCGCATTGATAAGTTGATGGATAGGGTGGACGTCTTACTAGATGGGGAATCTAGCCATGCACCTAGGAAGGGTATTGAGATTCAAGAGACTGAAAATCCTGTGAAGCAAGCACCGACTATCACGGTGTTGTCATTTTTAGCCGAAGGAATAATCCCACTTGATCAATTAAAGGAGTTCATTGAAGGGACCATTAAATATAAGTATGAAGTCTCCACGACATCTTCCCATATGTATGTTAAGCCATACACTGCAAGGATTTATAGCCTCAAAATGCCTATCGGTTACCAACCACCTAAATTTCAGTAGTTCGAAGACAAAGGAAATATAAAGCAGTACGTGCACACTTTGTGGAGACATGTAATAACGCTAGGACCTATGGATATTACCTCGTCAGACAATTTGTCCTCTCCTCGAAGGAAAATTCCTTTGACTAGTACACAAATCTTGAACCTCATTCCATTGACCGCTAGGAGCAACTGGAGCATGAGTTTCTCAATCGCTTCTATAGCACAAGGAGCACAGTGAGTATTGTAGAACTCATAAATACTCGCCAGAGAAAGGACGAATCTGTCGTTGACTTCATAAATTGATGGAGGAACGTGAGCCTTAATCGCAAAGATAGACTTAGTAAAGCTTCTGATATAGAAATATGTATTCAAGGGATGCATTGGGGGTTTTTGTACATCCTACAAGGGATCAAACCTAAATCTTTTGAAGATCTAGTGACTCATGCATTAGATGCGATAAACTTGTCTTCAAAGTTATTGGGAAATTTTGTGGCTCAAAATCCTTCACAAGATACACCACTCCCTACAAAACATACAAAAGGCTTTGATCCAAATGCTTACAAGTTACTAGCAAAGGCTGGGTACAACCCTGATGACCCATCCAGGCTAAGGAAACTCCCATCAGAGGGCACAACTAGGCAAGCACATGAAGGTTTAGGCTATAGCCAACCACCACTAGTGCGCATCTCTATAAAAAGGGCGAGCAATAACTATATCACTATAGAAGATGAGTGTGCTTCTTCTAATAAATGGCTTTCTATCTTTGATCGACTTGGAAAACCTGCTGCAAGAACTTCTGTGTTTAAGAGGTTAGGTCCATCAAAGAAGTTACCTAAGATTAACAACGCTTCCTTCGCCTATGATCCAAAAGGATTTCGAAAACATAATTCCTTCTAGGATGAAGCGACAAGTGGAACTTGTAGTTTCGTGTAAAGAGGTATTAAAGGTGAAGGCTCATATTGTGGTATACACCAAAGAGCACAAGGAAGATGAAGAAAGAATAGACTTCTCATGTCATGTTACAACTCAGATTGAGAACGATGCGTCATGCCAACTGAAAATTCATGAAGAGTTAGGAGGTACTGTTTGGTGCAATCATATATTTATCAATGAAAATGATCCACAAGAAGAGGAGGATACTGGAGATGCTCCACTAGAATTTGAAGAAGGAGTGAAGATCATGATCGATCCCTTAAAGGAAGTTAACCTTGGCATGGATGAATACCCAAGGCCAACTTACCTGAGTGTTTTCCTAGAAGTTGAAGAAGAAATGGATTATATGAACATATTCAAACAATATAGGGATGTCTTCACTTGGAGCTATAAAGAAATTCCTGGTTTGAATCCCAAAATAATAGTCCATCAATTGGCAGTCAAGCATGGCGCTCGTCTTGTCAAGCAGGCTCAAAGGTGTTTTAGGCTGGACTTAGTTCTATTGATCAAGAAAGAAGTTAACAAACTCATTGAGGTAGGCTTCATTCACGAAGTTCAATACCCCACATGGATTTCAAGCACTGTCCCCATGAGGAAAAAGAATGGCCAAATTCGAGTTTAGGTCGACTTCAAAGATCTGAAAAATGCATGCCATAAAGATGAATTCCCACTGCCTATTTCAGAGCTAATGATTGATGCTACAACTGGTTATGAGCCAATGTCATTCATGGATGGTTCTTCTAGCTATAACCAAATTCCTATGTCACCAAAGGATGAAGAACTCACAGTGTTTTGTACACCTAAAGGCATTTATTTTTACAAGGTGATGCCTTTTGGTTTGAAGAATGCTGGTGCCACAAATCAAAGGGCTATGCAAAATATATTTGATGATTTACTCCACAAAAATATTAAATGTTATGTTGACAACTTGGTGGTGAAGTCAAAAAGAAAGAGCGACCATTTGAAAGACTTGAGAATGGTGTTTGAGTTGCTTAGGAGATATCAACTGAGGATGAATCCATTAAATTGTGCCTTTGGGGTTACTTTGGGAAAGTTTCTTGGCTTCATTGTGCGATATCAAGGAATTAAGATTGATTAAACCAAAGTTGATACAATTTTGAAGATGCCCGAGCCTCAAAACATTCATGAGTTGAAAAGACTCTAGGAAAAATTAGCCTACTTAAGGAGGTTCATCTCGAATCTAGCTAGAAGATGCTAACAATTCAGTCATCTCATGAAGAAAGGTGTCCCTCTCAAGTAGGACCAAACTTGTAGCAAAGCCTTGGAAAGTATCAAAGCGTATCTGGCGAAACCTCCGGTCTTAGCAGCTCCTATACCTGGAAAGCCACTGATACTTTACATTATGGAAGAAGAAAGGTTTGTGGAATCCTTACTAGCTCAAGAAAATAATAAAGGCAAAGAAAATGCCTTTATTACTTGAGCAGAATGATGACAGCAAAAGAGCTGAATTATTTACCAATCGAGAAGTTGTGTTTGGCACTTGTCTTCTCGATTCAAAAGATGATGACTATTTTCAAGCTCATACCATCCATCTTGTCTCTAGAGAAAATCCCGTCAAATTTGTTATGTCAAAACCAGTCCTTAGTGATCGACTAGCAAGGTGGTACCTTCAATTCCAACAATTTGAGATTGTGTACATCCCTAAAAAAGTTGTGAAGGGACAAGCATTAACGGACATTTTGGCGGACTGTCCTATACCAGATGATTAGGAATTAACTGATTATCTCCCTGATGAGGATGCAATGGCCATCAAAACCCAACCTCCTTAGAAAATATACTTTGATGGGGCTGCGCATCATGGTGGAGCTGGTGCAGGCATAATGTTTGTCACTTCACAAGGATAAGTCTTACCATCCTTCTTCACATTGAAACAACGTTGCTCCAACAATGTTTCAGAATGTCAAGCACTAATACTTGGACTCGAAATAGTGGTTGTCATGAAGCAATTGCAGTTGCAAGTTTTTGGTAATTCTCAATTGGTGATTAAACAACTCTTGGGAACCTATGAGGTCAAGAAGCCTGAACTGCGCTCATATCACTATTATGCCAAAAAGTTGATAGGATGGCTTGGATATGTGACCCTCCAACATGTTCCAAGAAAAGAAAATAAAACAACTGATGCCTTAGCTGCTCTAGCCTCAACTCTGGTTCTTCCTGATCAGACGCAGGTTACTATCTTCTAAAAATGGGTAGTACCACCGTTGGATGAAGACAAACATATGGAGAATAAGCTTGAGTATGTTGTTGCAGTTCCCGAAGGCAATAAGGAGGACTGGTGACAAGCTATCATCAACTATTTTTGTTATGGGATACTTCCAGAAGATTCTAAAAGAAGGACTAACATTCATCGTCGGACACCTCATTTTCTCTACTACAAGGACACATTGTATAGGAAATCATTTGAGGGAATGCTCTTATAGTGTTTGGAGGAGGAAGAAGCGACTCAAGTTTTACAAGAAGCACATTCAGGAATATGTGGATCACATCAATCTAAACCAAAGCTCCACTTTCACATAAAAAGAATGGGGTATTATTGGCCAACCATGGTAAAAGATTGCTTAGATTATGCTCGAAAGTGCAAAACTTGTCAATTCCACACAAACTTCATACATCAACCACCTGAAGTTTAACACCCGAATATTGCATCTTGGTCATTCGATGCTTGGGGGATTGGATGTTGTTGGACCATTGCCAAAATCTTCTGGTAGACACTTGTACATCTTTGCTGCGATAGGCTACTTCTCAAAATGGGCCAAAGTTGTAGCTCTTAAAGAAGTCAAGAAGGAGAATGTTGCAAACTTGATTCCAGTAAACATTTTTACTGATTTGGCATTCTGCAATACATAATCACGGATAATGGTAAGCCATTTGATAACAAGTTGATGAATAAGATATGCGATCTCTTTAGCTTCAAGTAGCGAAAATCTTCTATCTACCATGTTGCCGCCAATGGTCTGGCCGAAGCATTCAATAAGACTCTATGCAATCTTCTGAAGAAAGTGGTCTCTAAGTCCAGATGATACTGGCATGAAAGAATGGAAGAAGCCTTGTGGGCATATAAGATGACATATCATACACCCATTCAAGCAACCCCATATTCGCTTGCTTTTGGAGTTGAAGCGGTCCTAACACTTGAGCGTCAAATACCATCCTTGGGATCAGCTATCCAAGAAGGGCTCACTGAGAAAGAAAATTCTCAACTACGTCTTGCCAAGTTAGAAGCACTTGATGAAAAAAGGTTAGAAGCCCAACAAAATCTTGAATGTCATCAAGCTCGTTTGTCTCGTGCTTTCAATAAAATGGTTCGCTTGAGGTGTTTACAAATTGGAGACCAAGTTCTCGTAGTAAGAAGGCCTATTATTACTTCGCATAAGTCTGGGGGCAAATTCACCTCGAAGTGGGATGGACCATATGTAGTACAAGAAGTATACTCAAATGGTGCTTACAAGCTCATCGATATAGATGGGGTGAGAATCAGTTCTATAAATGTAAAATTTCTTAAGAGGTACTATCGGTGAGGAAAGTTATGATCCTTGGAAGTTGAGTATAAAAATGCATGGTACTCCTGGCCCGCAAGAGTATAAATTGTGTATGACACCCTAAAAAAAACACTCACCCCAAAACTACGTTGTGACTTGATCCTCTTTATTGTGGTCCGTAGGCGCTTGAAATTATATTCTAAGTTCAGTTGTATGAGTGTTAAAAAATAATATGTTCCTACTTGACTCCTTATAGGGGCATAGCCCTATGGAATGTGAGTTTCTTCGATGACATGCTTGAGGTTTTCGAATTTAGTCAAGTTTTTAGGTTGAAGTTCTCATGTTACCTAAGTCCCCAAATTCGCATGAGTGTCAAAATTACATATTCCCGATCTGGTCCTTTTCATTGAGATTTTTAAGTACTTAGAGCCACATCCTAAGTTCATTCTCATAAGTCTAAGCAAAAACAGAAAAAGAGTAGAGCATCATAATATTTTCCTAAAAAGTGCATTGCAAGTCAGAGAGGCTCAAGCAAGGTAGAATTAGAGTTGGCTTAAAGAAACACCTGTGAAAATTCCCTTTCAATGCATCAATATGAATAAATGAATCTTGAAGTTAAAGCATAAAAGGAGTATTGAAGAAAATATGCAACGTAAACCAATCAAAAAGTTTCTTTGCTATTGATAGTAAAAATGAGGACATTAACTAAGCAATAAAAAATAAAAATAAAAAAGGAAAAGCATAAAATTTGAAAGAAAACATGTTCCAATAGACTAATCTAAACATAGCTTATAATTGGCTAATTTTTGAAGAGAGGCTTCCAAGATCTTCTTTTTCTCTTCTACCTCATTCGAGGTGGTTGAGGTTGCTAGGGAAGCAATGGTACATTTGTTGTACTCCTGTTCAGCTGCCAAAACTTTAGACTCAACATCTTCAACTTCTTTCTTAACGGAATCTCGACGAGCCTTTAACTCTTTCACCTTTTTCTTTGCCTCATTGAGGGATTGAAGAGTAGCAAATAATTCCTTGGATTTTTCACTCTTCTCATTCAAAACATGAGCAAGATCTTTCTTGGCTTTTAAATAAAGCTCAAACTTTTCAAACTCTACAATTTTATCAGCAAGAGACAATCGTTCTTGGTCATAAGAGGTGGAAAGTGAGAAGAAAGAGCCCAATAGTTCTTCAAAGGAGAAATATCCACACTCATTTTATCTATGTCCTCAAGATTACTTGGACCTCATCCTTAAGGAAAGAAGCACGTTCTGCAGTAAGGACAATGAGCTTAGAATGTATCTTAGCCCATGCTTTCTTGATGAAGTTCATTCAAAGCTCCGAAAATGACCTTTTTCCCATCAAAAATGGACATGGATATTGTTGGTTGTTCGCGAGCATTGAACTCTGGGTGGCTTGTAATTCTTCCATAAGAAGAAGAAGTAGCCTCTTACTTCGACTTAAGTGCTGAAGATGATTTTCTTGAGTTTGGCCCCTCTACAGATTCATTACTACCTTGTGACTTGGAAACTTCCAACACATCGATGTTATTTGCCTGAAAAAAAAGAAGAGGAAAGATAAAAATTAGTGACCTAATTGGGTACCATAGGATAATGGTGAAGTTAAAACCATTACCTCCGTAATGGCTGTCAAAGTCCTTGAAGAACTAATGTTATCTTCAGCAATCTCCAACACATGCAAATTAGTGTCTTGTTGCATGTTTGAAGGTCATCTTAACCTCTTCCAACATTCATCGCTTTTTCTCTAGATGGTCGCTTAAGAGAAGAATGATAAGAGGGTCTTTTGGCTTCATCAGAATTGACAACTTTAGACTTTAGAACAGTAGGTTCACTCAGGATTAAGACTACTTCATCATTTTGAATGACATCAGTGGAAGGAGCGACATCATTCGTCAAGAATTACACGTGACTTTCTAGAAAGTTACCATGTACCTTGTCCCATCAAGACTGATAACTGAGCGAAGAAAATTTCTTTAGATTGGACTCATTAGGAGGAAATATTTCTCTTGCCTTAGATTTAGTCAACACACAAATTCATGCAAGTCTTAATCTCTCAACTAATGAAGCCTCTCGAAAGTCACGATCCAGTAGACCAGGGACATCTTGGAAAAATCCAAACTGGTGGATAAATCTGTAAGGACTATAAGGCTCAATAATGAAGGTATCTTCATCCCTTAGAGTGAGATAGTTTGAACAAATGCTCATGAAAAAATTTGATTGATACTCTTTTTGTGTGCCATCATCATGGTAGAGGTATGCCTGAGGTCTGTTTAGCGATGTTGCATCCCAGGTGAAAGTTCCTCCCCAATGTATACGCATTCGTGCCTTCGCTTTTTCATAGTACCTCGTAGCACCTTTGTTAGAATAAACGGCCATAAATGGATCTTTCGGTCCATTTGGCAATGGATAGTGAGTCTTGAAGTAGTGGGCCAACCAACCATACACATAATGGATCGGAAAACAAGTGTGGATAGTATAAAGCTACGAACATTGTGAAATTGTGTTCAAACATTTGTAGATACTTGCCAAGACCGGGACTGCAAGGCTAACTCTTCGTCCGCATGCTAGTTGACAAGCAATCCTAAGGACGCTTGGTCGAATAAAGCCACATTTTCTGTAGGGAGCACGAATACTCATAGCCAACAAGACATGAATGCTGCCAAATATGTTTCCTTTGCCTTTTGGTCCTTAACCCTAAGTTTACGAAAAAGGATTCATCAGTAGAAGACCAATTGATATGCTTATCATTTGTTCCAGTTGGATTATGCGATGCTTTAAAATGAGCAGACTTCTTTTATTTTCTTGGAGGGGGTTGCTTGTACTTTATGTCCTGTTTGCACCAAAACTTTACCCATTGTTCGACAGAAACATCCAGGTTGCTATTATTAGTTACTCATAATTGATGAAAAGCATTAAATAAATTCTCCCAAAATAGTGGGAGAAACCTTCTTTCGTTGTCAAGTGCACCTCTAAGTTCCGCAGCTTTTGGCACGACTTCCTCATAAAGACTTCCGGTTAAGGGTAGACCACCAATCGCATATAAGTCCCAAAATGATATAGATACTTCTTCAACTGAGGTGAGCAATGTATTGGTAACAGTACACCATGCTTCACACAAGGCTTGCAAGATGTTAGTGTTATGGTCGTAAGTAAAAAACGAACCATATACAACATCATAAATTTTTGTATCCTTCAAAGTTTGGTGACTTCTGCTAAGGATATCTTCGGCCCATTTCCAATAACCTAGAATATAGTGAAACTCTTCGTCTAACGTGAAGGTACCATTCTATCGAGTCTCGCCATTTATGATTCAATGTCCTAAACATGGTAGAGAATTGGCAATATTTCTAACATGGTGATTAAGAGAACGAAGTTCCCAAGTCTTTGGTGGATGATGTTACGTTCACTAGAGCCGGCCAAGCAGCAGCACATAATCCACCTAATGGAGTACTTATAAGTAATTTGGTCTCCACCTTACTACCTTTATGGTCCAATGTTACAAGGTATCGCGACTTAGAAGAAGACTTTAAATCACTGAAATAAACCATGATTCAAATTGCAAAAAAAAATGATTTATTAGTACTTAATCCAGTAACTCGATAATCATGGTTATGAATTCAGATTTTAAAAAAAAATTACACATAGTCTGAGAAATATAAAGTCGTAGCCATAATTGTGTAAAATCTTTGCCTTAGACAGTGTAAAGTCTTTAGTTTGGACTGTATGACACCTTTAACTCAGACAGTGTAAAGTCTTTGCCAAAATTATGTAAAGTCTTTGTCTTAGACGGTGTAAAGTTTTTAGTTTGGACTGTATGACACTATTGACTCAGTGTCACGCCCCGAGAGGATACCTTTGGCGTGGCCGACACTCAGAGACTATTGTTAATCCCCGAGCAAATTATTTGGCCTCATCATCACATCATACTCAACAGCGAAAGAAAAATACTCAAGGAAAAGACGGTAATGTAATTACACAAATCAAGTCTTTACATGAAAAGTTAATTTTTCAATAAATAAGAGTTGGAAAGGAAACAGTACTCAACATCCTCTACTCAATGTCTATGAAGCCTCTACCTCTAACATCTAAATGGTGCCATGATAAGCCATGGCTACCCAACTTAAGAAAAAAATAAAGCACTAACTCAACCTCGATGATAACAATATAGAAATCTTCCGAAAATAAGGAGGTTTCACCGGTCAACTGAATGTGAATAGATCCTCAACGAAGCGCCTGTTGATAATCTCTAATACCTACCTCTGCATCATAAAACAATGCAGTCCAAAAGTGGACATCAGTACTTGGAATATACTGGTATGTAAAATAGTTAAGTGAGACAGAAACAGATAGAATAATATAGAAATAACATTAACTCGAAATAATACTCAATCAGAATGTCAAATGTCTAAAGTAAGAATGAAGAGTAGATAAGTGATCCATCGACAACTGGCTCCTTATCAATCAACTCAACTTAACTCAATGTAACTAAACTCAACTCAACTCAATTGAAATCAACTCGATTCAACTCAACTCAATGGAACTCAACTCTACTCAACTCAACGCAACTCAAAGTACTCAAGGTGGAAACTTTTAGGAATTTCTCTTATCCAACAACAACCACTTATGAGCTAGTGATTGTACAACAATCACGTTGATGTTGCCACAACCATTTTGTCCTGACCAAGTAAGGAACGAGTATGATCCACATGGGGTCTGAACTATGCGATCCTCTATTTTTTCAGGGACGTAAACTCGAGAGTGGATCATGAGATGTAATGGTTCAATCCTCTCCCACGCTGGGCCGGAGTATGTAATGAGTGCAAGTAGAACTCACTCTTACTCATTTCAGTGCTTGATACTCCTCCAAAACTCAATGTTCATAAGACTCCTCCTCATCTCAAGTAGCCTCATAGAGGCACTCATTATCTCAATTAGTCTCATGGAGACTTCTCATTAACTCATGAGCTCAAACTCTAAAGTCCTTTATTGATTTCAGGGACTTTGACTCATCTCAATTAACTCAATTCTCAATTCAAGAACTCAAGGACTCAGATCATCATTTAGAAGAGTCATTTAGATAGAACTCAACTCACTCAAGAACTCAATAAGGAAGACTCAAAGGAGCATCAAGCTCAAATATCTCAACCTTATACTCACATCAAGATTACTGTCAACATACTCAAGTCAAGGCTCTAGACTCCATCCATAGGTTCATTCATGCATGCTTTCACAATTTAACATATAAGGTTTATAAAATATCTCATGAAAAGTTTTCAATTCAAGAAAACAAGTTTATGATGATCATCAACATATGAAAATACATGTAATATATATAATTTTCAAGAAAATAATCAAAAAAGTATTTCAAGAAGCATATATAGGGACTCATGGACTCTCAACTCCTTTATTACAACCTATGGGGCACATGGAAGAAAATTACATGCTTTCATTTAGCCTTACATACCTGGATTGAACCTTCGGAGAATCAACCTCAAGGAACTATCTTCTAACTCCACGATTTCTCCCTTCTCTTCTCTTCTCTTTAGCCCTAGTCTTTTTTAATGACTCAAAAAGGACTTAGAATAAGGTTTAAAACCCATTTTATACTTAAAATGATCTATTTTGATCGTATATTAAGTACATGAGGGATTTGGAAAGGTCTAGAATGTCCCTCATGAAATTCGAAAAAAGTCTGTCTCGAGACATGGGGTTTGCAACGCGAACTGTGTAATTTTTAAATATTTTTTATCAAAAATTCTCCAAACAAGGTTTCTAATCCCGTAGAAATTTTTGGTACAAAACTAAGTGTTGGTTCGCGATGGAGGCGCGTCGCTCCTCTATCACACACCTTTATTGGTTCGCATTTTCGCATCGAAAAATTATATTTTGATCTGGCTGCTCTAAAAATCAACTGAGACCACTTTCCACTCAATTTTTCATGCTGATCGCAATTCAGCTTCATATTTTCCATCGGAGTATAGGAAGACGCGTTATGAACACATCTCTCTTCTAGGGATATTTTGGTAATTTCATAGGGTGTTACACTCAGACAATGTAAAGTCTTCGCCAAAATTGTGTGAAATCTTTGCCTTAGACAATGTAAAATCTTTAGCTTGGATTGTATGGCACCATTGACTCAGACAGTGTAAGTCTTCGCCAAAATTGTGTAAACTCTTTGCCTTAAACAGTTCAAAGTCTTTAGCTTGGACTGTACGACACCATTGACTTAGACAGTGTAAAGTCTTCGCCAAAATTATGTGAAGTCTTTGCCTTAGATGGGATAAAGTCTTTAGCTTGGACTGTACGATGTCATTGACTCAGACAATGTAAAGTTTTCACCCAAATTGTGTAAAGTCTTTGCCTTAGACAGTGTAAGGTCTTTAGCTTGGACTGTACGATACCATTGACTCAGGCTGCATAAAGTCTTCGCTAAAATTATGTGAAGTCTTTGCCTTAGACGGGGTAAAGTCTTTATCTTGGATTATATGGCACCATTGACTCAAACAATGTAAAGTCTTTGCCAAAATTGTGTAAAGTCTTTGCCTTAGACGGTGTAAAGTCTTTAGCTTGGATTGTATGGCACCATTGATTCAGACAGTGTAAAGTCTTCACCAAAATTGTGTAAAGCCTTTGCTTTAGACGATGTAAAGTCTTTAGCTTGGAATGTATGACACCATTGACTAAGACAGTGTAAAGTTTTCGCCAAAATTATGTGAAGTCTTTGCTTAGACGGGGTAAAGTTTTTAGCTTGGACCACGTGGTGCCTTTGACCCAGACAGTATAAAGTCATTGCCTTAGACGGGAAAAAGTCTTTAGTTTGGACTATATGACACCTTTTTACTCAGACAGTAGAAACTCTGTGTCAAAAGTGAAAGGCGAGGGGGGGGGGGAGAGGGGGGTTGATGCTATAATTTAAGTCAACAAAATAAAATTAGGGACAAAGTTGACAAAGAAATACAATAACCATGGACTCTTTACTACAAAGAAAAAAAAATCATCAATTTTCTTTGTAAGTATTGTATTTTATTCTTTCCATAAAAAGGATAGAAATAAAATTATTTGAGAACATGTGACTAAAAAAAAGATGATTCATCAACCAATGAAGTTATTTCTTGATGAATTAAATACATATACATTTTTTTAATCACTTTTATATGAAATACAAATACTCATATGACTAAAAAAAAGGATGATTCATCAACCAAAGAAGTTATTTCTTGATGAATTAAATATATGTAGATTCCTTTTTTAAGTCATTTTCATATGAGCCATGTGATTAAAAAAAGAGATGATTCATCAACCAAAGAAGTTATTTATTGATGAATTAAATATGTGTACATTCCTGTTTTTAGTCATCTTCATATGAAATACAAAATACCACGTGATTAAAAAAATAGATGATTCATCAACCAGAGAAGTTGTTTCTTGATGAATTAAATATATGTACATTCTTTTTTTAGTCACTTCCATATGAAATAGAAAATACTCATGTGATTAAAAAAAAAGAGCATGATTCATCAACTAAAGAAGTTATTTTAGATGAACTAAATATATGTACATTCTTTTTTTTTTTTTGGTCACTTTCATATGAAATATAAAATACCCATGTGATTAAAAAAAGATGATTCATCAACCGAAGAAGTTATTTCTTGATAAATTAAATATATTTTCATTCTTTTTTTGTCACTTTCATATGAAATATAAAATACCTATACAACAACAACATACCCAGTGAATCCCACAAGTGGGGTCTGGGGAGGGTAGATTGTACGCAGACCTTACCGCTACCTCAAAGAAGTAGAGAGACTGTTTCCTAAATATAAAATACCTATGTGATTAAGAAAAAAGATGATTCATCAACCAAAGAAGTTATTTCTTGATAAATTAAATATATGTACATCTTTTTTTTAGTCACTTTCGTATACAAAATCCTCATGTATGAATTAAATATATATATTCTTTTTAGTCACTTTTATATAAATACAAAATATCCATGTGATTAAAAAAGAGAGGAGCAACAAAAGAACACACAGAAGGAAAAAAAAAAAAAACAAAGAAGAAAAGGAAAAAGGAGTTACCTGCACGGAGCTCCAAAAAGATTGCACAAAGAAAAGCTCCAAAAAATCGTTGATGCTGATAGTAAAATAAAGAAGGGAATGAAGGATAGGCATCTATTTACATATGTTAAATAAAGGTGGAGGAATTGTGTTACTAGAGTAACTATGATATATTTTTTCTATTATGACTCTAATAAAATGGTATAAAAATCTCTTATCAATAATCTAATTGGACGTAGAATATTGGAGAAAATTATGTGTAAAATAATAAACAAGTCTTCAAATTAAAATTGGTGATTAGTTTGACCAGTTCAACTCATTTTTCTTTAATTAATAATTAAAACTAATGTAATTTTAAAAACTTTTAAACACTTAACAAATATTTCAATTAACCCTATTTTTTATTTTTACTACTCTCATTCTCCATTTGCACTTACCCGATCCAAGTCTTTCTCTTCCATCGATCTCTCATCTTTCATTCTTCATCAGTGTCCCAATTTTATCACAAGTCAGCAAAGTCCATCGACAGTCGTCAACTTCGTTAACGTCGTCAACTACTCTCAATTCTCTCTAGGTCATCCATCTTTTCTGTCTCCGTCATCAGCGTCGTCATTGTCGTGGTCTCATTTCCTTCCTGAAATTCAATTTGAGTTTTAAAGGTATCACTTTTTTCTCTTCTCTCAGAGTTAGGGTTTTGAGGTTGTAAAGGAATTGTGAAATTGAATTCTTGTTTTATGGATCTTTCAAAAGAAGAATAGGATGTTGTAGACCCTATAGAATATTCAAGTTAGAAACCAATAAATTGTACTATCATTCTGAACAATGTTACTACTTTTTCAGAGAATGATCAATGTAATTTTTTGTTACCTAATCTTATTTGTTTGATAAAGATATATTAGTGAACAACTCATTACCTTTAATTGATGCCATCAATGTAACTACTGAATGTCAGTGGACTAGTTAGTGATTCTCGACTGAAAATTCTTTTCAGGTTGTGCATCTGTAGTTGATTGGTGAAACTACAAGCCAGTTGATTGAAAAACAGAAGGCTGAGAACCTCAACTCAACAAGATATCAGGTTGCTTCTTTTTATTAGTTTCTATATGCTAAAGGAGTGTAAATATAAATGCTCTCAAGGGTGTGGCCTAGTGGTCAATTAGGTGGATTGAAAACTATGGGGTCTCAAACAAAAAACTCTAGGTGATTTCTTTCCATCTATCCCGTGGAATTAGTAGATGTGCGCATGAATTGGCTCAGAAGTCAGTTATAAAATAAATTTCTCTCAATGGATTTTAGCTTTTCTTACCTATCTTATACCATATCCAGCTACTTAGGTGACCCATATTAGTCCTACTATCTTGCTTTAGGGTATATTTTAAAAATTATAGTTAATTGTTGTTTTTGGGTAAAGTTTGGCAGCTAGTAGCAAAAGTCACATGGGGTTGCTTTGTGTCTTTGTTGTTTTTTTGTCTTTAGTTGCCTTTTGGATGCAAATGTTAATAAGGACTAGCCTTTGATGCATATAGGAATAGACACCTAAATTTTGGTTAGCTTGAAAGAATATTAGCTGGTATATGATTTCATCACTTGTTTTGGCTTCTTCACGATAAATATTATTCAACCTTTTTGATCTTTAAGAAATTCATAGTGTACTGTAATATTTGCACATTACTTGCTTCTTAAAGAAAAATGCGATCTTTATCATTGTGTTGTTGAAAAGAATGTGGACTGACCAACCATCGTTGTAGTGGAGTTGTAAGTATTCCTTCTTCGTTATCTAGAGGTCTTAGGTTCGAGCATCAAGTATGATGTCAATTTTGTTAGGTAGCGCTTTGTTTTGAATCTGGATTCATGGGGTTATCAGATACAAAAGTTTGGCATGGGGTTTGAATTTGGGTTTTCGTCGTTCATTGCTTTTGATCTGCAGCTGTTAACCAGGACTAATCTCTGATGCAATAGTAATAGAGCTGAGATGCCTCAATACTAAACAATAGTTTTTTAGAGTCTTTGCTTTAATTAAATTTTTCTGTAGGAAAAATGTTATATAATTGAAGCTAACCATATGGAGTTACTGAAAATGATACTGAAGATTAATTCAATATTACAATAGGTCCTGTTTGAGAGTTCTTTTTATCTAACTGGAGCTTCAAAATGATTTCTTATGCTTGACCCTTTCTCCAAGATTCATTTGGGATGAGTAAATCTTACAGTCTTCGTCACATAAGCTGTTTTTGGTTTTCAAATGTAGGGAACTTGAGATTATTTAAAAATTAAAACTTTTTCTTTATCATTTTATTCTTGAAAAAGCTTTCAAAAGAATCTAATTTACTCATAATGGTCCTAAAGTGACACTTTTGAGTTGAGGGTCTTGCAGAAACAACCTCTCTATCTCTATGAGGTAGTGGTAAGGTGTGCGTACATTTTACCTTCCCCAAACCCCACTTGTGGGATTTCAGTGGGTATGTTATTGTTGTTGGGTAAGACACTTGATTGATCCATGAGTAGTAGATAACATCACCTCCTACAAATTTATATTGAAGCGTTAAAAATTAGGAAATTAACTAGTGGCATTTGATTGTTTTCTCAACCTTGTCGACTATACAACAATTAGTTTGATAGTAGTTTGTGTTATACTGCGTGGGAGCATATATTTCAATCATTTATTGACAAGGTGGCATGAGCTGTTCATCATATGGCTGAACAAATTTAGAGTAAAAGTTAATTATTCACAGCAATTGATCCTTTTTCAAGCCAGATACTTTAGTTTGGTGGACCCCTCCTATAAGTCCTAAAAAAGAAGAAGAAAAACAGAACAACATTGGAAACATTTGAAGGGTTGGAATATAAGTGTAATGTAAAAGTAATCAAAAAGAGCTACTTATAGCTAGTAAAAACTTCCTTTTAACTTTTCTTTCTCCTTGAAACTTCTTTTCCTTAATGGTCCTTCTTGCTTTGTGGATTCGATACCTGCACACAGTCATTCAACTAAGAGTCTCCAGGAGCAATTTTGTGGATAGCCCTGTCTTACAGAGTTTGGCCACCTGAATCCGGTTACGGTGTTTGTCTGGCTTTTACTAGGATATGGTATTTTAAGGGTTAATACAAAATAACATCCTACCTATCAAATTAGAAGAAGTAAACTACCAATATCCATACCAAACACATTTAACGTGCTTGTCTTGGAGCAGCGAGCAGTCCACAACACAATGAAATGGCAAAATGGCAAATTAAGACAAAAGGAAAGGAGGATTGACCATCTTCTCCATCTGCTGTTTATCACTTACCAGTTAGATGACATGCAAATGAAATCTTATGTGTCATTGGAATTTAGTGGAGTTGTGTGTAGTTTAGATATTGAATAATACTGATCTTTATTTCGAAAATATAGTTTTTCAAGGCTTTGATTGCTTTTTGGATTAAACTTTAAACCTTGTGGTTTCTTTGATGTCGCTTTTCTGTTCTGATATTGCTTCGTAGGAGGGACAATAACTGGTTGGTATAATTGGTTGTTTATATGAGAACATCTAGATTGATAACCATATCATGTAAAATTGATGTTCAATTTTTAATACTGTATGAAATGGTATTGATTTCCTTTGTTTTCTGTGTCTTTATTTTAAACTGCGCCAAGTTTTTGACCTTTCAGTTCTCATGAGTTTGTTCAATATGGATTGAGTTACTTGGAGAAGTTTGCTGCTCTTGTTGAGATTATTTCAACAGTTGTTGAGATTTCTCTAGCGGTCGCTGAGACTTCTGCAGCGGTCGCTGAGACTTCTGCAGCGGTCGCTGAGACTTCTGCAGCGGTCGCTGAGACTTCTGCAGCGGTCGCTGAGA
>JAABOM020083372.1:0-10728 GCA_011800125.2 Solanum clarkiae | reverse complement strand
CTTCTGCAGCGGTCGCTGAGTCTTCTGCAGCGGTCGCTGAGACCTTCTCCAGCGGTCGCTGAGCCTTCTCCAGCGGTCGCTGAGGCTTCTCCAGCGGTCGCTGAGGCTTCTCCAGCGGTTGCTGAGATTTCTCCAGCGGTTGCTGAGATCTTCTCCGGCGGTTGCTGAGACTTCTTCAGTAGTTGCTGAGGATTGCTGAGACTTCTTCAACAGTTGTATACAATTTCTTTGAGCTTTGTATATATTTGTTATACATCCGTTAATCTATTTTGTTGGTTAAATTAGTTAATAATTTTTTTTTTTGTAACAGATAAATGGCTCCAACGAAGAAAAGAACAACAAATAAAAGGAGGAATACTAGGAGACAACTTATAGATGAAGAAGCAGAAGAAAGTACAAGATGTGAAAAGTCTAATGAAGAAGTAGAAAAGACAGGCTCAGAACATTCCATAGATGAAGGAGCATATGGATAGATGTTTCTTCTACAAATGTAGAAGAAAAGGATAGAGGAGCCAAGGACGAACAAAATGGTACAACTATTCTAGAGAAGGAGACATCTCCTATTGCTGAGTCCTTTCCAATCGACCCTCCACCGTACCTCATTTGTGAAGACAATTAGGTATGCAAATTACAATTTGGAGTCAATGATTGATAGATATCCGGATTTAAAAGGGTCTGATACTATTAAATCGTTATTAGGTAAGTTTTCTGATTTCAAAAAGATTTTGAAAGAACAAAAATTTAGAATGTTCTTTCGATCTTCTATTTTTGGAAATTACTTGCAACTACCTAATAGTACTTTTACATTTCAAATGAGTGTTGTTTATCAACTTCTCCGTGGTCAAATCTATTGCAACCGAAAGGAGGAAATTTGGATAAACTTAGGGGCATGCCAATTTGTTTTGGCATGAAAGAGTTCGCTATCATGACTGGTCTAAATTGTCATATGAAAGAAGCATATGATGGAAAAAAGATGTCTACGGAGATAAAAAGTAGACGACAAAAAATTATTAAGTTGATTGGAAAGAGTTGCAAGAGAGATGAGTTGGTTAAGCATCTTAATGATAAAGAAGTTGATAGGGATGTAAAACAATCATTGTGCTTGCTTTACTTTGTCTCTAGCATGTTTTGTGCTAAAGATGTGAACACCCTAGTTGATAAAGAATGGATTTTACTCCCTGCGGATATAGAAGCATTTTCTGCTCATCCATGGGGTCTTAGCTATGATCTCACAATTCAACATCTTCTCCAATTAGTGAAGCCTAGTGCAAACACCACCAATCTTTATGGCTTTCCTAGACTTTTATCGTAAGATTTATTTTATTTTAGTCCATATGAAGCCTAGTGCAAACACCACCAATCTTTATGGCTTTCTATAGACTTTTATGGTAAGTTTTATTTTATTTTAGTCCGTATTTATTTATTTTTTTATTTTTTGATGCATAATATTTTGACCTTTGTATGATTATTTTATTTAGGGTTGGGCATCTGAGGTTATTCCTTTTCTCCGAAAAAAGTGTAAGTTTAATGCAATATTTAGCTCTTGCTTATTATTAAATGACATATCTTTGTAAAAACGTATTTCATCATCTTGGGCATGACTAGATTGAGTTGATTGTGTAGTTCTCGGTGTATTGCTACCAACTTCAGGAGAAAGAATGTGTTGACGTTCACTCTCTTTATCTAGAATATCCATATTCATCCAACCACATTCATCATTTAACATTTGTTGGTCAACAAATAAATTATGATTCTTTACCAATCTTTCGACCTTGTAGACCCTTAAAATAGGTCTAGATTCATTTTCCAAATAAGTATTCAAACTAAGTTGGACTTTTATTTTAAAAGGAGTCGTCTTCTGCTTTTCACCACAACTATGCAGGTAAGTGATGACAATATTTTTCAACTCACAATTTAATTCACAATAAGTAATGATTTTATTCGTAAAATCATCATATGCGATGCCTAGATGTACAATTGTTAGATTTGCACGACCTATGGATTTGCCTAATCTAAGAACCAAGTTTGCAGACGTGTTTTCCGAAAGTGAAAGCAGAAGAACACATAGTATTTTTACGTGGAAACACCTAGCTCACAAAAGGTGAAAAATCACGATCTATACCCCTATAAGAATTTTTCTCAACTTCACTAAATCAACGTGAGTTTCAACAAAAAGATTACAAGATCCTAGTAATCTATGACGATGCAAACTTCAAACGAACTACAACTACTCATAAACCTCCCAGGACAAAAACAAATTCTTCGACTCAAAATAAAACGATGAAACAATTTACTCAATAGATTCAAGACCCTAGAACTAGACTGCTCTTTTTCTTGCTTTTTGTCTTAGTAGATGACTCTGAATAATTTTCCTCTTTTGATCTTGTTGCTCAGGAAGTTTTCTTCCGGTCAAACTCCTTGATCCACGCCTCAAGCTCCATTAGACTTCTTATTCACTTAAAAGTCTTTCTTCACACCAAGTCCTTCTATAAGCTGTAATTTCTGAACTGACTTTCTACTTTGATGATGTGTCCTTATCTCTAAGTAATCTATCCATTCCGCGCCTTGTGGCATCCTATCTATGAGTCTCAGAACCAGTGCAATGAAGAACCTGATCAATCAACATGTTTCATGATCCAGTGATCATCATCAAAACTCCTCTTGACTCAACATATTCCCCCTTTTTGATAATGACAAACCTCCCGAGTATCAACATCCATCCATCTCGCCTGCAGGTATTAAGAGAGAACTTTAAGAATGAAACAGGTTAAACAAGGGTTATAAACATTGCACACCTCAGATGTGACTTCCCCCTTTTGGCATCATTGAAAAACTAACTTTGAAACAACTTTACAAAAAATGAGTACACATAATCAAAGTGCACATAGTAAGCACCAAAAGATAGAGTGAACTAAGAACAACTTGCATGTATTGAAGGTAGCAAAATTACATGTAAGTTCATCATACAAGACCAGTTCAAGAACAAAAAATAAACTAGAAACAACTACTTAGCATCCCAACATAGCGATTGATGTGGTAAGCAGACTTTCAAAAAGAGATAGGTCAGAGAAATAGGTCAGGTGGAGGGAACAATGGAGGGAATCAATAGGGTTAGCTTGTGGACAATTTCAGTATCATCAGCCCTTTTGTTGTGCAGCTTTTCTTCAAGGTCTGATATCCTGGCAAGAAGAGCACTTCTCTCCTAGGCAAAATCTTGATGGGCAGTGGCTAGTTCTGCTGTTTTGGCATCCATGGCAAGTTGAAGTCTATGCATATGGGTGTCAGCACACTGCATTGAAACAAGTATAGCATCATAGTTCACTTATTCAAGTACATATTTGGTTGTCTGCATGGTCCAGACTTGGACAAGAACAGAATAAGACTCAAAAATCTGAGAAAGCCAAAAGCCATAGGGAAGAGCGTGCCCATTTTTATTTTGAACTAGGACCCGTTGCATATGCTGAAGGATGAGGCTTGGCAGATTGGTAGGAACCTCAGTATCACTCAGTTCCATTAAGGCCAGGTCAAGAAAATTTGCCTCAGACCTTCTTTCCTTCATAGGAACAAGAACTTTATGCATTAGATCTTAGTACATACGGTGAAGAGAGGACATGTCTTTACGCTGAACTCGTTTGTGCTGACTCAGGGCAGGATTACCTGAGAATTTTCTAGTAATGTCCAAGGCAGAAGGAAGGTTATCAAGAGGAGTCCAGTCTTGGCGAACGTAATCTGCCCATTCTCAGTAGGATCCCCAAGATATGCCCAATATCAGAAACACCTAGGTTGATGGACGTGTCTCTACAGTGGTGATGAAAACAGAATCACACACCATACTCCTACCATAGAATTCATACATCTCTGCTTTAGCAAACTTTCGTTGAGTATTTCCCCAGAGAAACAGGTTAGCCTAACCCTGAAATTCTAGCTTAGAAACAAGAATGTCCATTTTAGGACCCCCATACCCTGTGACAACTCGACCCCGAATGAGGGAGCGCTTTTGAAAGTGAATGAGAAAGAGAGGAAATGTGGGTCAGTTTGGTCGACAAAAGGTTGCTCACCATCACTCTCTATCTTAGAGTCAGCGGAAGGAACAAGTGGAGAGATTTGTTTCTCCCTGCTAGATGATGCCCTAGATTTTGGTGGATTCTTGGCAGTGATAGAGGATTTCTTGGGCAAGGGAGTAGGATAGGAACGAGGGGGTTTAGGAATCATACATTTGTTCACATTTTTTCTAACCTGTCTTAGCAACAAGTCACCATGTGAAGATGAGGAAGCAGGAGCACTCCAGTGTTTCTTGCTTTGATGGAGGGTCTGTTGAAAAGTAGCATCGTCTTTCCATTTTCGACTCCTGGTCTATGGTACCCTGGGAAGAGCAGAGATGGGAACCCTTTTAGGAGAGGGAAAATCATCAGAGACTTCAATTGGGTCTTCGGTGATTCTCCTCAGACGGCGGCAAAACGGCCTAGAGGGTGATGCATCAGGAGATGGAACATCAGATAGTGGAGTATCAGAGGGAGTGGATTGAGCGGGAACAATGTTCAACTCTTCTGAGGAAGATGGGACAACCTAGGAAGGTGACGGGATCGAAGATGCTTGAAAAAATGTGTTTGTGAATGACCCCTAATTTGCGAAATCGACGATTTGGACTGGTAGAGATGGTGGAAAATTTACTGTTGCGTGAACCACGATGGAAAAAGAGTAATCGTGTGCTGGTTCAGGGGTGCTTGAATTTGGGGAATTTGGAGGGGATGCCATTGAAGAGTAAGGGTTTTCTGATTTGGGAGAAGGGAGGTGGTTCACTTTATAGAGAAATGTGAGAAGTGGAAGAGTTGAGTGATGAAGGGTTTAAATGGATAGGAAGGCGGAATTTGAATGTTAATAGGTGAAATGAGTGGCGTGATGGCAGCCATATTGTTAGTGTGAAGGAACGGTTGAGTTCTGGTGGCAAAGTAATGATGATGACACGAGAAAAGAGAGAACAGGTCAAATTGCCTGCTTCATCCACCAATCACTATATTGAAAAAAAAACAATTGTTACCTGATTCACTTTCAGCTTTCCCTCAGTCTTTGCACCTGAACTAATAACCTGCGCACTATGATACACAGCAAAGTAAACTTAATCCATGTTTTTGCATCTTGGTGAAAACTATATGCAAGACTTGAAATGAGAACTCATCCTACATTTTTTTTTCTTTTTTTTCTTTTTGTTTGTTTTTTATTTTTCAAAGATCAGATGTTCTAGCCAATCATTGAGGGGATTTTATGCAATTTTAATCATCCCCAAGTCTAATATGATTTTTTCGAAATATTCTCTACTAAATGCTTTATTGAAAATGTCAGCAATTTGATTCTCAGTATGACAAAACATTATTGAAACAAGACCTTTTTCTACATTGTCAGGAAGAAAGTGATGTCTTATGTTAATATGCTTGGTTATTTTATGTTGTACAAGATTCTTTGCAATATTAATAGCACTGGTGTTATCACACAAAATAGGAACACACTCGACATCCATACAAAAATCCATCAATTGTTGTTTGATCCATAGTAGCTGTGCACAACAAGATCCAGTTGCTACATACTCAGCCTCAGCAGTTGACAAGGCTACTGAATTTTATTTCTTAGTGGATCAGGAAATTAAACATGTTCCAAGGAAGTGAGCCATACCTGGAGTACTTTTTCTGTCCACTAAGTAGCCAACATAGTCAGCATCAGTGCATCCTACAAAGTTAAGATTGCTACCTTTAGAGTACCAAAGTCCTAAGTCTGAAGTTCCCTTGAGATACCTGAAGATTCTTTTCACAACCTTGAGGTGTGACTCCTTAGAATTGGCTTGAAATCTAGTACAGAGACTCACACTAAAGACAATGTCAGGTCTGCTGGCAGTGAGATATAAGAGAGACCCAATCATTTCTCTGTACAACTTTTGGTCAACCGGTACTCCCTTCTCATCAACATCCAGTTTGTAGCAGTTGCAATAGGAGTATCTATATCTTTAGCATCCTCCGTTTTAAACCTTTTGAGATGCTCTTTCACATATTTTTGTTGATGAATAAGAGTTTCAGTAGGAGTTAGCTTGATTTGTAGACTCAAGAAGAAGTTAAGTTCCCCCATCATGCTCATCTCAAATTCTCCATTTATTAACTTGGAAATTCTTCAGTCATGAGCACATTTGTTGCTCCAAATATGACATCATCAACATATACCTACACAATCAACAAGTCTTTGCCATTTGTTTTTAGAAATAATGTATTGTCAATTTTACCTCTAGTGTGTCCATGATCTAAGAGAAACTTTGACAATCTTTCATACCAAGCTCGAGGAGCTTGTTTCAGCCCGTATAATGTCTTATCCAACTTGTACACATGATTTGGAAATTCAAAACTTTCAAATCCAGAAGGTTGCTTCATATATACCTCCTCCTTCAAATAGCCATTTAAGAAGGCACTCTTAACATCCATTTGATAAAGAGTGAACTCCTTTTAGGCTGCAAAGGCTATGAGTAACCTGATAGCTTCAAGTCTGGCAACCGGAGCAAAGGTTTCATCATAGTCTATGCCTTCTTCTTGATTATACCCTTGGACACCAGCCTTGCCTTGTTTCTTGTAACTGTTCCATGCTCATCAAGCTTGTTTTTGAACACCCATTTTGTGCCTATGACGGTCCTTCCTTCTGGCCTGAGCACAAGATGCCATACTCTGCATCTCTCAAACTGATTTAGCTCTTCCTGCATTGCTAGTATCTAATCTTCATCCTCTCATGCTTCCCCTACCCTTTTTGGTTCCATCATTGACAAAAAGGCTTGGAATGCACACATATTCTTCATCCCCGATTTAATTGTGATTCCACAAGTTAGGTCAGTTAGCACATTTCCCAAGAGATGTAAGTCTTGATATTTGTAACTCTTTACCACAAACCCTTAAGGTTGTTCACCAGTTACAGGTTTTGATTGGGTAGACTGCACATCAGTAGATTGAATTCCAGAATCTGTAGCTTTCCGGTTGTCCTATAGTGAGACAAGATTGTGTTGTAGATGAACCAGGTTCCATTTGTTGTTCCTCTATCTTGTGTGCCAGCTCATAGTCATCCTGTAGGTCAATCTCAAAAACACCACTATGTTCATCGAAAACCACATGAATGCTTTCTTCTACACAGTTAGTTCTTTTATTCAGCACCCTATATGCTTTATTATGTGAAGAATATCCTAGAAAAATTACTTCATCACTTCTGGCATCAAATTTTTCCAAGTTATCTTTCCCATTATTATGAACATAGCATTTATAGCCAAATGTCCTAAAGTGGGAGATATTTGGTTTTCTGGCTCTTAGTAATTCATAGGGAGTTTTGTTCAAGATAGGCCTCAACATGCATCTATTTAGAATGTAAGCAGCAATGTTTATGACTTCAACCCAAAGATTTTTAGCCAAGTTAGACTAGCAATCATCATTGTTCTTGCCATATCTTCTAAAGTCCTATTTTTCTTTTCTACTACTTCATTTTGCTAATGTGTCCTAGGAGCAGAAAAATTGTGATCTATACCATTTGTTAAGCAGAATTCTAGAAATTTTGCATTTTCAAATTCTATTCCATGGTCAGATCTTATGGAAATTAAGGAAGTCTCCAAATTCTTTTCCATTTTCTTGGTGAAAACAGAAAAGAGATCGAATGACTCTTCTTTAGATGCTAAGAACAGTGTCCAGGTAAACCAATCATCCACAATGACAAACATATACCTTTTATCTCCTCTGCTTTTGACCCTCATGGGTCCACATAAATCAATGTGAACCAGTTCCAAGCACTTGCTTGTACTTACCTGGTTCTTTGACTTGAAGGATGATCTTACGACTTCCTCTTTACACATGCACTGCATACTTTGTTGTCTTTGAACTTAGTTTTAGGCAACCCTGTAACCATGTCCTTTGATGCAGAGTATTTAATTGCTTCAGACTTGCATGTCCAAGTCTTTTGTGCCAAAGTAAAGGATCATCAGCAATAGCACTCAAGCATTTCAAATTTGTTCCAAGCATTCCCATGATGTCAACCTTGTACATATTCTTATACCTTGAGGCTAGAAGGACTTCTGCTTTATGTCCAACTTTTTTACCCTACAACTTGCAGAAGTGAATGTTACCTTGTTACCTTTGTTGCACAACCGAGAGATACTCAACAGGTTATGCTTCAATCCGTCCACATGGTAGACTTCTTCCAGTGCCCTTGATTCATTTCTTCCAATCTTCCCAACTCCAACAACAATGCCTTTTCTTCCATCTCTGAAGGCAACATTGCCCCCTTTCATAGGTGCAAGTGAAAGGAATTTGTGTTTGTCTCTAGTCATATGCTTTGAGCAGGCACTGTCCATGTACCAGTTCTTGCTTCCTTTCACTACAACCTGCAAAACGAATCATGGGTTAGTTTTAGGAACCCAGACTAGCTTAGGTCCTTTCTTGTTGTAAAAAGGATGAATGAGATCTCTTTTTGCCCAACTAGGTAACATGTTCCTTGACCTGTTTCTTTCATTATAATTATTAGGCCACTTTCTGTACACATGACTAGTGTTCCTGTTTCTGACATTATTAGCAATTGGACATTCAGTAGTAGGGTGACCAACTTTACCACAAAGATAGCACAAGTCAGAAGACGTGACATTTTCCTGATAAAATTCTATTCCAGCTTTCTCATTATGACTCCTATTTCCTAGATGATTCACAATTTTAGATGTCTGAGTCCACCTATTTGCCCTTTCTAAATCTAATTTTAGGGTGAAAATTTCCTGAGTCAATTTCCTGACCTTCTCATTCTCACTAAAGAAATCAATTTTGCATTCTTTCAACTCAGCCTCAACCTTCAGTTGTTATCACTCATTTTATTCTTACCTTTTTCAACCACTGTCAACTTAAGTATTTCAGATTTTAAGTTTAGCACAAAGTTATCAAGATTTTCAACCTATTTCTTCAACTTCTCATTTTCTTCATTAACCTCTTTCAAACAGTTTTTGATCTCAAGACTTTCAAACTTTTGATCTGAAAAATCTGTGATCAGCTGATTTTTTTCATTGGCTATTTCTTGAAAATCATCAATCAACCCATTCATTAGCAAAATTAGCTTTCTTTTTGGAAAAAGGGGTAACTTCTCTTTTAGTTCATGAATACTTACCTCAGAATTGTTATCCTCCTCCAGATCACATTCCTTAGCAGCCATGAAGGCAGTTTCATCTACATCCTCAGTATCAGAGTCCTCAATTCCACATCCCAATCAGCCATCATAGTATATTCCTCTTTCTTCTTTTGCTTTGCAGCCTTTTCTTTCATTTCTTTCTCAGCTCTTTCCTTCTTGCACTCAATTCCCATTGTGGACATTGTTTGATATGATGATCCATCTTTCCACATTTGTAACATCCTGACTGGTTCTTGTCATCAGATCATTTCTTACTTCTTGAGTCTTCTGACCACTTCCAATTACCTGTTTCTCACTTGTCTTTTCCTTTCCCTTTCCTAAGGAACTTCTTGAAGTTCTTAGCTAGAAAAGCTATCTGATCCTCATCTAGATCTGATCCTTCATCATCAGAGGCAGCCTTCAGAGCTAGTGATTTTTCACCTGTTACCATTTTCTTCTTTTAACCTTCCATGTTCATTTCATAAGTCCTGAGATTCCCAACCAATTCATTTAAGGTCATAGTTTCAATATCCTTAGCTTCTCTGATGGTAGTAATATTCACGTCCCACTTAGCTTTGGGCAAAATTCTCAAAACCTTATCAACATGTTCCTCAGCAATGAGGACCTTTCCCAAGAAGCCAATTCATTGATAAGCAACGTGAGTCTAGCCATCATGTCCTGCAGAGACTCATTTTCTTTCATCTTGAAGGTTTCATACTAAGTAAACAACATGACAACCGTGAACTTCCAAAATTGAGCAGTACCTTCATGTGTGATAGTCAAAGCATCCCAAATCTGTTTAGTGGTAGTACAGTTTGATATCCTGTTGTACTCATCAGGTCCCAGTCCACAGACCAGAATGTATTTGGCCTTAGCATTTTTCCTCATAGCTACAAGGTCATCAGCAGTAAACTCTTTTCGTTCTTTAGGAACCTGTTGACCTTCCACAGTTTTCATAGGGATGGTAGGCCCAATTGATTCTGTCCCAGAACTCGTAGTCTTCCCCTTGCATGAAGTCTTCCATCCTAACCTTCCACCAACCAAAGTGAGTTCTGTTGAAGAGCGGTGGCCTGACAGATGATTGCCCTTCTCCATGTCCAAGAGGTGGTGCAGTATTCATTCTGATCAGTTCTTAGGTATTAGCCTTTAACAAGAACACCCGCTTTGATACCACTTGTTAAATTTGCACGACCTATGGATTTACCTAATCTAAGAACAAAGTTTGCAGACATGTTTCCCGAAAGTGAAAACACGCACAGTATTTTTACGTGGAAACACTCGGCTCACAAAAGGTGAAAAATCACGACCTGTACCCCTACAAGAATTTTTCCCAACTTCACTAAATCAACATGAGCCTCAACAAAAAGATTACAAGATCTTAGTAATCTATGACGACGCAAACTTCAAATGAACTACAACTACTCCTAAACCCCCCCGGGCTTATGTTTCCCAAGTCCTCTTTTTAATTCTTTAAATAAGAATTTAAAGTGAGGTGCAAAACCAATATCATCACCACCACCACTACCACCACCACCACCAACAGAATGGAGAAGCCCCTCAAGAAAGAACAAGCTG
>JAABOM020083363.1:0-31118 GCA_011800125.2 Solanum clarkiae | reverse complement strand
ACCGTGCGCTGGTGCATGGGCGACCCATGGCTGGCAAAGCGGACAATATATGCACGTGTGGGGGCCGGGCTGTTACAAACCAATTGTCTCAATATATTTCATAATATCTCAAATGGTGCAAATGATATGACATGCATGCATAACAATACAACCAGTCATGTATAAGATGTGTAAATACAAAAAGAGTCATGTATAAAATGTGTGCATATCAATGCAGTCCAATCAGAAATAAGATCTGTGCATACCAATGCACTGGTCCAGTATAAGATATATGCATAATGCAACTACTCAGGTAAGAGATATGTGCATACCAATGCATCAGGTCAAGATAGAATATGTACAATAGCCATCACATCAAATAGGCTATACCATGTATATCAACTATTAGCACAAGGCCATGATTGTCCCATATCATCACTAGCTCACTAATAACCAAGATGTCAATGAAACAGGCTCCACAAGAACCCTAAAAAGGCTTATAGCTCTAAAAGTTATCGCACTTATCATCAATTAGTCACAATATTATCCAAAAGCTATCTAAAGTCTCATAATATCTTAATAATATTCACATTATTTCATCTCAATTAATCCATAAGATCTCCATTTACTCAATATGCAACATAACTGATATCGCTTTCCCATCAAATTCAATCGTATCATCGTATAGGCTTATAACTAAATCCACATCTCATAATTATCACAAAAGCATGCTAAATAGCTCAAATTCAGTCCCAAAAAAGTTAATCGAACCTACCTCAATGTCGAAGCCGCACTTGGACAAGCTTTCAATCAACTCAATTAACAAAATGATCCTCAAATCAATCCACAACTATCAACAATAGATACTACACATCAAAACGAGAACTTTGATACCCATATTTGCATGAATTAGGCTTAGAGGCAAAATGGTCAAAATTAGGGCAAAAATTCAAAGTTTTCCAATCTGAAAATTACTTTAAAGAAAAATGTTCTATGCAAAAAATGGATTCCGTAGGTGAAAATTCCACTAAAATCAAGCTTATATTGAATGGGAAATTAACATTTAAAGCTTGGAAAACATAGTTTAAAAATCCCCAATTTTGGACATTCACGATCATTAAATTACAAAAATCATCAAGTTAAAACTTATGGAAAACGATTAATATAGTGTTAGAAACACTTACGCAAGTTATATCTTCAAAAACCTCTTCTCAAAACCACCCAAAAGGCTTTGAAAGTATGAAAATAGAGTAAAATTACTCCTACTCTCATGCAATTCACAAGGTTCAACAAGCAATCGATATTTCACGATCAAGGGTGTAATACTCTTTGTAGCAGCGGTCCTTATATATTGTATTAACAATTGAAATATGGTTGAAAGAAAAAATCTCTATTTGATAGGACATCTTCCTATACCTATGAATTCCATTGGACCTAGAAATGATACATTGGAAGAATACGTTGGGTCTTCCAATATCAATAGATTATTTTTTTCACTCTTGTATCTTCCCAGAGGAAAAAAGATCTCTAAGAGTTATTTCCTGAATCCGAAAGAGAGTACTTGGGTTCTCCCAATAACTAAAAAGTGTAGCATGCCTGAATCTAACTAGGGTTCGTGTTGGTGGAGGAACTGGAATCAGCAAACGAATATTCTCCTATGCTTTCAGACATGTTGAGCTCCACATATTCTTGTACAGTCAAAGAAGATCGATTCCGTAAAAGATAAGATCAGTAAATGACAATTAACTGAAATCCCTCGGACTTTTGGTGAACCATCTCTCTAGGAATTGTGAAAGATGTTCTACTAGAAAAATTCTTTTTATTCCTTCAACTCATATTCCCCAAAAAGTGTATCCTGCTTTAATAGCTGCGAATAACTTAAATAAGTGCATTACGATACGAAGGCTTCTTATTCCACAACAATGAAAGAACATTTTCACTCTTTCATACACAAAGGGATATCACTTAGAAAAGAAAATGTTCCATACTAACGGATTCGGGTCCATAACCATGGAACTGATGACTTTCGAATTTAGTGTTATTCAGTTATAAAAAGTGCTCCGCGAATGTGGGTGGGGTCCCGTAAACACTGAGAGGGCCGTTCAAAATAACCTCCGGGATCATGGAGATCAACCCGCGAATGTGGAGGGTAAACTGGAGCGGGGCACTCATACACACATACACTCCATGATTGCAGACCTATCCTCCGCGAATGCGGAGAGTAACCTCATCCAGACCTCCATGAACACAAAGAAGAAACTTACCTGCCCCAAGTGTCACCAAACCAAGTCCACTTCCCTACTCGAAATAGACCCTCAGAACTCATTTGGATTTTGAATTTCACAAACTTTATATGTATTCATACCAAAAACAACGATCTAGACTTAACAGAATCATCATAAAAATCAGTTTCAAGGCCTCTTCGCCATATTTGCCAATGCAACCCGATAAAACTATTTTAAAACTCAATATACCAAAACTGTCATCGGTAACTCCAAAAATTATTATGAGACCATTTCTAGCATTAGTCTCACTATCTAGAACTATTGAAACAGTCAGAATTTCAATCCGAGCTTCTGAACTACGAATGTTGACCAAAGTCGAATTTTGATTCTAGAAACGACTAAAATCACAACTTTAGGTCTAAAACCTCATTTTAACTCCGAATGTAGTTCTGTAACTGCTCATAGTTCAGTTTCGACATTCCAAAGCTAATATAATTGATGGGTCCTCGATTCGAAACCCAAAAATCATAATAGTAAAAAAAACTCACTTTTTCAACAACTTAAGCTTTCAAAAATGCCAAAACTCATATTTTCAACTTTTAAAACTCAAGATTTCAGTTCCAACAATATAGATAGTTCAAAATAGGTCCAAAGCAACTTACGAAAGGGTAAAACAAGAATTTTCACAAATAAGTCCAAAAATGACCAACCAGGTCATTACATCATTCACCACTAAAACTAATGTTCGTCCTCGAACATAAGAGAAAGAAGAGTACCCGAAGCCTCAAAAGGCTAGGATATCTAGCCTGCATGTCAGACTCCAACTCCCATATAGCCTCATCAATAGAATGGTGCCACGACTATACCTTCATAGAAGGTATATCTTTGGATATCAATCTCCGGGCCTGTCTATCCAGTATAGCTATAAGCACTTCCTCAAAGGATAATTTTGGACCCAACTCTACAGAATCATAAGAAATGACATGGAACTCATCAGGAATATACCAGCGGAGCACAAAAATGTTTTAAAAAAAGACGCACTGATGATAATCTCGGTGGTAAAGCCAAATCGTAGGCTACCTTACCAACTATCCTTAAGATCTCAAATGGGCCAATAATTCTAGGACTAAGCTTTCCGCTCTTCCCAAATCTCGTCACACCATTCATGGGTGAAATTTTCAGCCAAACACTGTCACCAACAAAGAGCTCAAGAGGCCTGATCTCCTATCAAAGTAACTCTTCTGGTGACTCTAGGCTATAAAAATTCTACTCTGAATTAGTCAGACCTGATCCATGGCATCCACAAGCAAGTGAACACCCAACACTCGGTTGAACCTGAATCAAACCATCCGATTAGTAATTTATATCTCCTGAAATATAAGGCCTCAAATGGTGCCATCTTGATGTTAGAATGCTTATTGTGGTTATATGAAAAAGCATGTGAACACTCAATACTTGGCTGAATTTGAATCTAACCATCTAAGCGGTGATTTACACATCTGGCAATACAAGGTCTTAAATGGTACCATTTGGATGCTGGAATGATAATTGTTGTTATATGCAAACTCTTCCACTGGTAAGTGTTGGCCCCGTTGGTCCCTAAAATTAAAAATATATGCCCTAAGCATGTCCCTCAACACCTAAATGGTGCACTCAGATTGACCGTTAGTCTGAGGGTGAAAAGTTGAACTCAAATCCACTTTAGTGCCCAAACCATACTATAGAGCCTGTCAAAAGTGAGAAGTAAACACTGACCCTCTGTTTAATCCTATAGAAACTAGCACACCATGCAATTTGACAATGTCCTGGATGTACAACCTAGCCAGCTGCTCTGCAATTGTAGCTAGTCCTCATCGGTAAGAAGTGAGCCAACTTGGTCAACCAATCTACAACTAGCAAAAGTGAATTAAACTTGCCCAAGGCCATGGGAAGACCTGTAAAAAATCCATGGTCAATATCTCATACTTCAACATGAGAATGGGCATCCTTTGCATCAATCCACTGGGCTTTTGGTGCTTATAGTTCACTTGTTGGAAATTCAAACACTTGGTCACGAACTCAGCTGTTTCCTTTCTCATACCAAACCACCAATAATATTGTTTTAGATCATGGTACATCTTCGCCACACCCAGATGGATGGATTATCTAGCACAATGGGCCTCTTCTAATATCAATCTCACCCAATCCCCAACCTTAGGCACACAAATACTGCCATTTATCCTTAGAACACTATCAAAAATCAATAACAGTCATAGTGGCTTCACCGCTCAACCTTTGTCACCAATCATACACAACTTGGGATCCTCAAACAAATGAGCACATATCTGATCAAACAAAGAAGATCTAGCCTCAACAAAGGCCAAAATACTCTGATGAGGAGAAATATCCAAAGGAACCATCTATCTAGCATGCGATTCAACCACCAAAGCTAAGGGCCTCTCTTCAGCCCTCAAGAATGTCAAACTCCCCATACTAGTAGCTTCACGCTGAAAGCACCTGTCACCACATTGGCCTTCCCGGGGTGATATAGAATAGAGAAATCATAGTCCTTGAGTAACTACAACCACCTACGTTGTCCCATGTTTAAATTAGGCTGAGAAAAGATGTATTTGAGACGCCAAGTGATTGGTAAAGATCTCACAATGCACCTTATATAAATAATGTCGCCATACCTTCAACACGAACACAATCATAGCCAACTTTAAGTCATGTGTAAGGTAGTTTATCTAATGCACCTTCAACTGTCTAGAAGCACAGGCTATCACCTTCCCCCTCTACATCAAAACACCACCCAAACCCACTATCACAATTTACCATAAATGGGACTCCCTCCTCGTGTAAAGCAAGAATAGGTGCTGAAGTCAACAAATTCTAGAGCTTTTGGAAGCTCACCTCATAATCATTAGACCACTGAAATACCATAATCTTCTGATTTAACCTAGTCAATAGGACTACCATAGAAGAATATCCCTGACAACTAATAATACCATACTAAACTAAGGAAAATTCAAATCTCAGTCACGAAAGTAGGCCTAGCCACTCAGAACAGCTACTACCTGGGTCGGATCAACCATAATACCCTTTTTTGACACAACATGGCCAAGAAATGCAACAGATGCAAGCCAAAACTCATACTTTGAGAACTTCGCACAAAACTTATCTTCCCGGAATCTCTGAAGCATAGTCCTCAAGTGTTGCACATGATCGACCTCGCTCTTGGAATAAGCCAAGATATCATCTATGAACACAAGCACAAAGGTGTACCAATATGCTTGAATAACCAGTTCATCAACTCCATAAAAGAAGCCAGGGAATTAGTCAACCCAAATGACAACCATGAACTCACGATGCTGAATATGGGTCTTGAAGTTGTCTTTGAGATGTCAGACTCCTAAACTCTCAACCGATGCTAATTGGACCTTAAGTCAATCTTTGAGAATACTGAGGCACCCTGTAACTAGCCAAAAAGATCATCAATGCGAGGTGGTGGATATTTTTTCTTGATGGTCACTTTTTTAAGTTGATTGTAGTCAATACACATATTCATAGTGCCTTCCTTCTTCTTCATAAATAATACAGGAGCACCCCAGGGAGATACACTCGAACGAATAAACCCTTTGCTCAACATATCTTCCAATTATTCCTTCGATTCCTTCAACTCAACTAGAGACATCCGATAAGCGACAATAAATATGGGCTTAGTGCCCGGCTCCACATCAATAGTAAAATCAATATCACAGTTTGAGGGACACAAGGTAAGTCAGTCGGGAATATATCCACAAACTCTTGAGCAACTCTTGTAGATCCTCATCCACCTTGGAATAATGAAACTCTGGGGATTCATTCTAGGAAAATCTTTTATCCTTAAAGCTAGAGCAGGTGTCTTTAGAGAAGCAATATCTTGAGTCAACATAGTGATAGAGGCCCTAAAATAATCGTTGGAGACTTGGTCCACCTGAGGAACTTGGGCCTTATTAGATTATCTCCCCTAGGCAAAAGAACTCATGATGGAGCCATTTCTAAAAATATCAATGGGCAAACATTCAAATATAGGAGCTTTGAGGGCACGACATAGATCCCAAAAGAAGAGAAGATTTTCAAAGCATCTCATAGCATCTTATTCATGGGTGTGGCATATTTCACACTTATGAATAAGACTCTACTACACGTAGGATGTTGCACACCCTGGGATTCTTTCAAACCTTATGCTCTGATACCACTTTTGTCATGACCTAGATCTAGGACCAAGCCATGAAATAATGAATGATACACCCAAAAACATTGCATTCAAGCCTCATGTTCATGTTATAAGCATATATGAGGTAAAATAAGCATAACGTAAGAGAATAAGCTAGCGGAATGTGTCAATATCAAATCATAGTTTCCCTTCGAGGAAAATTACATCACTTATAGTGTTCAAAACATGCCTCTACATCATAAGATCATGGTGGGGACTAGAGCATCAGTTACTAGCTCACCTTCAAGATATACATCAAAAGAAAAGTCATAAAGTCTCAATAGAAAAACATCATAAAGGGCTTGTTCAGGAAGCATGGGAACTCTCCAACAATCTTCAAACTCAACTTCATAACTAGCCATGGAATGGAAGAGTTGCCTCATCGTCTGTCCCTACATGGTTAGATCATGTAGGCAAAGAAGTATATGTTAGTACGTGAAATATACTAAGTATGTAGATATTTCATGTATCAAAGAAACATTGTAACAAAATAGCGATATGTATAATCATAATCAATTGAGTGAGGACACAATATGTATAAGCAACGAAAATTTAAATCCACAAGAAGAAGCATCATAAAAAATTTTCACAATCCTAGCGTATATATGTGGGAATAAGACCGTAGCTGGTATATAAGCCCATGCAGACTATTGCATAAAATATTGGTATTCCCTCTACACCAAGCAAGAGAAGTGTCTTCTTTCCCAAGGTAAACTTGATCCTCACTCTGTAGGTTCTATCCTAACACGATGAGAACCCATCATTTGATCTCACCCTTTAGGCTCTATCCTAGCACAGTAAGTGTCCATTAAAAGCTATATGGATCCATTAGCATACCTTTAAGGCATATAAACATGAACGACATTCCTATGGTGGCATGTAGTTATGGGATTGTGGAATCTACCAAAGTCCTCTTGGTGCTAAGTCATATCCCATGAATTACATAAATCATGCATATACATAGCTTTCAATATACTTCATACTTCATTAAAATGTTACTTTCATAACACGTAAAAGAGTTATTATAATCTTCGTGAAACATCTCATATCACAGGAATAGTCCATCTACATAACTTGTCATAGAGTATGGGTAAACTCCCCATATTGTCACCATCACTGCATAAACATTAGGATGTTAATCGCCCTTTATCATCATAGAATCATTATCATCATAACATCACCATTGTGTTCATTATTGTCATTAAAACACGCTTTAGCATACTAAAAATTGTAGTTATGAAAATCATAGCTTTATCATGGGAAACTAAGGCCATGTGTGGTTCCATGAGCAATTGAGTCAAAATCATGAAATTTAGATGAAAATCATATAGGGAACTTGCAAATGAAATAAATGTGGATCATTAGTAAAGAAACTCACATCGATTCGACTAGCCCTAACCATACATACTTGAAATCATATACTTTTGCTTGGAAATTATAGAAATAATGTAGTTCTTTATAATTCATACAGAATTAGATGTGCTAACCAAAGAATAATTATAATTCATGCATTTGGAATCATATCATAAAATCCCATAAGAAATCATCATGAAATTTTGATAAGGAGAGGGTTTTGGAAGGGGCTTCATGGATGAAACTAATCCATTAATGAAGACCTTCATACCTCCTACAAAAGTTTTAGAAATTGGAGTAGAAGAACCTTGAAATCCTTCGCTATGCTTTAAACCCTAACTTTAATGGAGTCCTTGTTCTAGAGAGAGAAATTTGGGAGCCTTTGAGAGAATTATGAGAACAAATCAATTAGAATTATTAGGAATATAGTTTATAGGGTTTGAGTCGATTAAGTTGGTTATGAGAGTCAAAATGACATAGTTTAGGAGTTAAAATAAATTAAAAACATCTAAAAAAGCCCTTTATTAAAATCTAATTAGCACCATTGACGAGACCCCATCCATGGGCCATCCTTCTAATAATGGCTCATACTTAGTTTCGTAGAGCTTTGTGTCACTTAAATTGATCTACTTTATTATTCATCTTGAGATGACAAAACCTTTATCTAAACCGTAGTTAAATTCATAAACCGTTGAACCCCTCGTAGAGTAGTTCTAAACTTAGAAAAATTCCAACCTTCAGAGATCACTTTTATGATGCAGCCAATGGGCCATGGTTCCTTTGATGGCCTATCCTATTAATTGTGGAGAGGATTCTAGAAGCTAAAAGATTTTCCAACTTTTGGGCCTTCTTCCATGAGACCCTTCCAAGACCCGCAGCCCTATCCACAAGTTGTAAATTGTCTCATGAGTCCCAACTAGTGCCAAATTTTCTTAGCTTTCCACTTTCCAGCCTACCCAGGATGTAGGGTGTTACAGTCATCCACAACTACATCAAAAATAGAGGGCATGTCATGACCTAAGCCTAGGGCGTAGATGTGACACGGTGAGTGGGAACCCGAGGGACCCAAACAATCCTCTTAGCATATCAATTTGGTCACAGAAGCAAAGTAAACAATAATAAGAGATATATAAAATGGGAAGCGGAGGCTAAGATACTTTCCAGGCTCACCCTCATATGTCAAATGTTCGGCACAAGGAAATCTTAAAATAGCAATAAAAGTAGATAGTGTCCACGAACTTGAGGACTCACCAAAGCTTGTCTTTGAAGTATCTCACTATCCACATGGAGAATGATCAAGAGGAGCTCTGGTCTCTACATGGTGATATCATGTAGGCATAAAGAATGCATTAATATGTTTGAATTTACTAAGTATGTAGGATACAATACAACAAGACATAAGCTAATATAGCCAAAATACATAGTAGTAGGCAATATATAGATAAGCGAGATCTCAATATGGCATGCATGGTTAATGCTTGAAGTAAAACAAGATTATGAATCATTCAACTTGCATAGAACATAATATATATGGGTAGAGAGACCTCAACCGACATGAGTAAGACCAAGCAAGCTACAACTTGGAATCCCGATGATTACCCCTCATAGTTAAAGAGGTGATCTACTTGCAAAGGTAAACCATACTTCACCTTACAGGAGCTCATCCCATTTTGGAGAAGTAACCCCTTTTACAGGAACCCATCCCATTTCAGGGTGGATTTCATGATAAAGTGCACTAAATGGATTCACTAGTATAATAAGGGTAAAGCATAATCCTATGTTGGCACATAGTTTGAGGAAAAGAGTATAGACCCTTGAAGATAGTCCACGCCGACATCCTACGAAATACTTGAAATAGTCATAACTTTAATAACTTGAAATAAACAAGGAATCAAGACATGAATAGCTCTTAAGCATGCTTGATCTCTAATGGTGAGCCTAACTTAAAACATGAGAATAGATCATAATCATACATGAACCCTTGCTTTAACATGAATGGCTCACAAGAGGTAAACATCTGGAAAATTTGGCTCAACTTGATACTTGTATAACCATAGATAATTTCAAGAATTCATAACATACTTGAAAGCTCATAGTAATCATGAAACCACTTGACTTGTAAAACTTGTAAATGACTTCAGAATTCTTGACTTGACATTTCATCGAACACTTAGTGGGCACATATGAGTACATGTTCAAATCATGCAAAATGCAAGAGTATGGCTCATGAAATAGTGAAATCGATGCATCTTAAAGTCATGTAAATTAGCCTACCAACATCATGGCAAAACTCCATTATGCTAACTTGTAAATCATATCAAAACTTCAGAATAGTTCATAGATTTCATAGTTTGAATCATGTATAGTATCAATAGACAAATATCAATTAGTGGTATAAACTTAAAATAGATATTCATGCATAATTAACAATATTTGACAAAACTCCAACATATTGCATGCTCATATTTCATAATAATAGATACCCATAAGTAATACAACATGAAAATATCCAATTTTCATATAATAGGAAGGTTGGGCTCCATGGTGAGAGGACTCAATGGATGGAACCGACATACCTTAAACTTGGGTTTTCTTGATGTAGACTTGAAGGAGGCTTGAACCTTGAATGGGGTTCTTAAGATCCAAAGTGAGCTTGAAATCCTTAAATTTGGATGGGAATGTTGATAAAATGATTGATAGGTTTTAGAGAGAGTTTTGAGTGATATGGAGTTGAAAAATAGCTAAGTATGGGATATATCACATATAAATGGGCATATGGGGTTATGACCCTAATGTCCTTAGGTCGAAAGAGAAAAATTTAGGAAAAACTAGCAATACTCCGCAATGGGTCTGCGTCGCGGAGCCATCACGCACAGCTACTATTTTTGAAACATTTTGGCAAAATTGTCTTTCACTACGGGTATCCTAAAATCTGGGTTATACAGATTCCCTACTCAATTTTACCCCCTGATCAAGAATATGAATTTGAATTTTCGATATCACGCACGAATTTTGAGATATATGGAAATTATAATTATGGGTATTCCGAAGTACACTTTGGGGAGTTTCAATATCTCCCCCTTGGGAATATTCGTCCCCAAATGTCAAAGAAACATACATAAGAAAAGTAATCATGAAGATTTCATCCTGACATGAATGCAACAATTACACTTAAACATCATTTTCAAAAAAAATCTCAACATTAATGCCAAAATCACCATAGACTTGTTACCATAAACATGAATGCACGCAATATGATATGAGGGCTGAAACTTAGAACTTGGAATCATATAGGGGAATTAACTTAGTACCTTCGGCTTGAGTAGAATGGATGAGATATAGATATCATTGTCGCATGTCCAGCTCGGCTTCCTATGTGGTACTTTCAACTTATTGGTTCCTCCAAAGGGCCTTGACGGAAGCTACATCTTTGTTTCTCAACCTCTTCACTTGTCTATCCAAAATCTCCATTGGGACCTCCTCATATGTTAAATTATCTTTTACAACATCCACAACATCCAAGGGAACTAGCATTTGGGACACCCACACACTTTCTCAACATGGACAAACAGAAGACCGGATGAACCATATTAATCTTCATTGGCAACTCCAACTCATATGCAACCTTACCCACTCTCCTCAAAGTAGACCCAATCACCAACCTTAAATTCAAGATCTCTTCTTCTTACATCAAAATACGACTTTTGGCTACTTTGGGCTATTCTCAATCCCTCCCTTGTCAACCTCACCTTCTCCAAGGCCTCCATGACCAAATTCGGACCTAGCAAAGCCATCTCCCGCACATCAAACCACCCAACCGGAGATCTACAATGCCTATCATAAAGAGCTTCAAAGGGAGTCATACCAATGCTTGAGTGGTAACTATTGGTGTAACCAAATTCAGTAAGTGGAAAATGTTCATCCCAACTACCCTTAAACTCAAAAATACAAGCCCTAAGCATATCCTCAAGAGTTTGAATAGTCCTCTCGGCTTGGCCATCTATTTGATGATGAAAAGTCATGCTAAGCTTAACCTTGGTACCAAGACTCCTTGGGAAGGACCTCCAAAAATGTGAAGTGAATTGAACACCGCGATCCGAAATGATAGACAAGGGCACTCCATGCAATGTAACCAACTCATGAATATATAATTTAGCATAATCTTTAGCACCATAAGTGGTCTTAACCAGTAGGAAGTGAGCCAACTTTGTCATTCTATCAACCACAACCCAAATAGAGTCAAAGTGTTTTCTAGTCTTGGGCAACCCAACAACAAAATCTATGTTGATCTCTTCCCACTTCCAAGTAGGAATCTCTATGTCTTAGGATAAGCCATCCGGCCTTTGGTGTTTGGCTTTCACTTGTTGACAATTGCAACTTCGCAATATCTCTCTTCATACCGCCCCACCAATACACCTCTCAAGTCCCTATACATCTTTATAGAACTGGAGTGAATAGAATAGGATTAATCATGAGCCTCATCTAATATCAACTCCCTCAAATCATCAATATTAGGCACACACACTATCTTGGTACCTAAGGGAACCATCTCCCCCTTAGGAGAAAAGCTCCACTTTACCATCCTTCACCAAGGTCTTCATCTATAGCAAGGCGGGGTCAAGATCTTGTTTTGCCTTTACCTCCTCAATCAAGGACGATTAAGAACTATTAATAACCACTACACTACCATTTTCCACTTCATTCAACCTAGCCCCCAACCTAGCCAACTGGTGAACATCTCTAGGAACTCCCTTGCCACCATTATCAATACGAGCCAAACTCCCCATGGACACTCTACTTAGAGCATTGGCCGCAACATTAGCTTTTCCGGGATGATAATGCACACTCATGTCATAATCCTTAAGGAGCTCTTACCACCTTCTTTGCCTCAAGTTAAGATCTTTTTGGGTCAACACATGTTGGAGGCTCTTTCGATTGGTAAGCATATCAACATGAACCCCATACAAGTAGTGACGCCAAATTTTCAAAGAAAACACCAGGGCCGCCAATTCAAGATCATGGGTGGGATAATTCTTCTCGTGCACTTTAGGTTGTCTAGAGGCATATGTTATCACCTTACCATTTTGTATCAATGCACACCCCAAACCGATTCTAGAAGCATCACAATAAACCACAAACCCTTCTGATAAGGCTAAAATAGGAGCAAAGACAAGCTTATCCTTCAAGTTTTAAAAATCTCTTTTCACACTCATCAATCCAAACAAACTTTGCCTTCTTTTGGGTCAACTTAGTCATAGACTCGCCAAACCTAAGAAACTCTTAAGGTACAATAGATTCACAAGTCTAGGCCAATTTTTAGTCACCTCTATCTTCTTAGGATCTACCTTAATGCCATCACCCGACACCACATGCCCTAGAAAATCAACCTCTTTCAACCAGAACTCACATTTTTCATATTTAGCATACAACCTCTCCTCCTTCAAAGTTTGCAACACCACCCTCAAGTGATTCACATGCTCCGCCTCACTATGGGAATAAATCAAGATATGATCAATAAAAACCACCAAAAACAAGTCAAGGAAGGGTTTAAAGACCTTATTCATAAGATCCATAAATATCGTCGGTGCATTAGTCAACCCAAAAGACATAATCATAAATTTGAAGTTCCCTTACCTAGTCCGAAAAGTCATTTTGGGAACATCACAATCCGTCACTTTCACTTGGTGGTAACCGGAATGAAGATCAGTCTTAGAAAAGTGACTAGCCCCTTGAAGTTGATCAAAAAGGTCATCAATCCTTGGTATAGGATACTTGATCTTTATGGTGACCCTATTAAGTTGTAGGTAATCAATGCACATTCTAAGAGAACCATCCTTCTTCTTCACAAAAAACACTGGAGCACCCTAAGGTGACTTGATAGGCATTATAAAACCTTTTTCCAACAAATCCCTTAATTGGTCCTTCAACTCCTTCAAATCTACCGAGGCCATATGGTAAGGGGGAATAGAAATGATTTGAGTATCGGTAAGGAGGACTATACCAAAGTCTATTTTCCTTTCGGGAGGAACACTGGGAAGCTCATCGGAAAAGACATCAAGAAACTCATTAACCACCAGAACCTACTCAATATGAAGTTCTTTGGACTCCACGTCCCTAACCCTCACAACATGATAGAGACAACCTTAGAAATCAACTTTTGGGCTTTAAGACAAGAAAAAAATCTACCCTTGACCACCACATCATGACTTTGCCACTCAAGGATGTGCTCATTAGGGAATTAGAATTTAACCCTACGGATTCTACAATCAATAGAAGTATAATATGAATGCAACCAATCCACCTGAAGTATGACATCAAAATCCATCATATCTAATTCAACAAAATCACATGGCAAGACTTTATGCAATATGAACACAGGATAATTCCTATAGACTCTTCAAGCAACAATGGACTCAACAACGGGGGTTGACATTTCATAAGGTTCACACAATAATTCAGGACTAACATGAAGCTTTTTGGCAAAAAAGGAGCAATAAAAGAAAGAGTGGTACCCGGGTCTATCAATGCAGACACATCAAAATCAAAAACCTTTCACATATCGATAATAACATCGAGCACCTCATCAACTCTTTTCTCCTTTGAATAGCATAGAATCTATTTTTCTTTGGAGCACCTCCTTGATGACCTCCCCATCCTCTTTGGCCCACATTAGCACCTTGGCCTTGAGGACGGCCATCTCTACCTTTGGGTTGAGCATGAGGGCAATCAATAACCTTGTGGCCAACTTCACCACAACCAAAGCAAGCATTTGAATTTCTCAAACACGTACCACTATGATTCTTTTCACATCTTGGGCATCTAGGCTTTGTCACCCCTTTATTACCACCTTGGAATCTTTGATTAGGTACCTTATCATTGGCAAAACTCTTGTTGGATGCATTAGATGGTAATTGGCCTTAGAACGTGTGGATTTTAGGAAACTGTCCGTCCTTAGAACCTTGGAACCCACCTTCAAATCGAGCCCTCTTGGACTCACTAACCCTTCTTTTTTTAAGCTTATCTCCCTCTAGTTGCGCGACATAAGTCATGAGCCAAGACTAATTTGTGTCATCTACTAGCAACGCGGTATGACCTCCTCATTAACCATGTCAGACACACCAGACATAAATTTGTTCATTCTCGATCTAGGCTAGGCAACCAGTTGTGGAGCATACTTGGAGAGTTGGTTGAGCTTGAGGGCATACTCCCTCACATTTATGGAACCTTACTTAAGGTTCATAAAATCCATCGTCTTAGCCTTCCTTAGCTCGATAAGAAAGAACCGATTAAGATATGCATCTTTGAACTCTTCCTAAGAGATAATATCATCATTCCCCTTCTCCATCTTCCATTGAGTGAACCAAATTTGAGCCAGCCCTTTGAGCTAGTAGGCTACCAACTCTGTCTTTTCCTCTGAATTAACCCATATAATGGACAACACCTTATACACCTCATCGATGAATTCTTGGGGATCCTCATCCACCTTGGACCCATGGAACTCTGGTGGATTCATTCTCTTAAAATCCCTCACCCTTGAGGCCGGAGTAGTAGGATGAGGGGCTTGGGCCCCTCGGTTGATTTAGTTGGTCATAGCATGAGCCAACATTGCAATAACATCTCAAAATTCATCTTGGCCTAACCCTACTTCTTGGGGAGCTTGAGGAGCGGGAGGAGTCGGTTGCTCATCAGGTGAATGGGCTCTTCTTCCTCTTGGAATCGGCATGATCTAAAATAGCAAAGAACATTCATTAGGGGGAAATGCCTTACCTTAACTTCTATAGAATGACATAGATTATGAAGAAGGAAAACATTTTCTAAAAAGACTCATATCCTCTTACTCATAGTTGTGGCGCACTTCAAAACCATGAATAAGACTCTAATCAACGCGGTATGTTGGATTTCGAGGACCATTAACAACCTAGTGCTCTGATACTAAGTTTTCCACAGCTCAAGTCTAGGGCCTAGACGTTACACAACGAAAGGGAACCCGAAGGGACACTAACAAGCCTCTTAGCATATTAATGATACATCTTTGGTCGCAGAAGCAAAGGAAACAACAATAAGAGATACATCAAATGGGAAGCAGGACTAAGGGAAAATCTTTGAATATAAACATAACATAAGAGTAAAGCTTATAGCACCATTACATCATTATATCCAACATACATCTCTAACATGGAATGGAGTGGGAGACAAGACACTTTCTGGGCTCACCCTCAAACTGTGAAATGTTCAACAAAAAGAAGTCTTAAAATATCAAGAAAAGTAGATATTGTCCTCGAACTTGATGATTCACCAAAGCTTGTCTTTGAAGTATCTCACTAGTCACGTGAAGGATGATCAAGAGGAGCTTTGGTCCCTACATGGTGATATCATGTAGGCATAAAGTATGTGTTAGTACGTTTGAATGTACTAAGCATGGAGAATGCAATGCAACAAGACATAAGCCAATATAGTCAAAATGCATAGTAATAGGTAATAGATAAGTGAGATCTCAATATGGCATGCATGGTTAATGCTTGAACTAAAACATGCTTGTAAATCATTCAACTTGTATAGAACATAATGCATGTGTGGGAAGAGACCTCAACCAACATTAGTAAGACCAAGCAAGCTACAACTTAGAATCCCGATAATTACCCCTCATCATTAAAGAGTTGGTCTACTTGTCAAGATAAACCATACTTTACTTTACGAGAGCCCGTCCCATTTCAAAGAAGTAACCCTCCTTACGAGAACCTATCCCATTTTGGGGTGGATTCATGATAAAGTGCACTAAATGGATCCACTAATATAGCAAGGGTAAAGCATAATCCTATGTTGACACATAGTTTGAGGAAAGGAGTATGGACCCTTGAAGATAGTCCACGCCGACATTCAATCCTTTAGTGCTAAGTCTGATCCCAAAGAATACTTTTAAGTATTCATAACTTTAATAACTTGCAATAAAGATGGAATCATGACATGAGTAGCTCTTAAATATACTTGACCTCTAATTGTGAGACTAACTTGAAGCATGAGAATAGATTATAATATACATGAACCTTTGCTTTAATATGAATTGCTCACAAGAGGTAAACATAAAATTGGGCTTAACTTGGTACTTGCATATCCATAGATAATTTCATGTATTCATAACTTACTTGAAAGCCCATAGTCATCATGAAGTCACTTGGCTTGTAAAACATGTAAATAACTTAAATTCTTGACTAGACATTTCATCAAACATTTGGTAGACACATATGAGTACATGTTCAAATCATGCAAAATGCAAGAGTATGGATCATGAAATAGTGAAATCAATGCATTTTAAAGTCATGTAAATCATCCCACCAACATCATGGTAAAACCCTATCATGTGTAACTTGTAAATCATATCAAAACTTCAGAATAGTTTATAGATTTCATAGCTTGAATCATGTAAAGTCTCAATAGATAAAGATCAATTCGTGGTATAAACTTAAAATAGATTTTCATGCATAATCAACAATATTTGACAAAACTCCAACATATTTCATGCTCATATTTTATAATAATAGATACCCATAAGTAATATAACTTGAAATCATGTAATTTTCATAAAAGAGGAAGTTTGGGCTCCATAGGTGAAAGACCCAATGGATGAATCTCACATACCTTAAGCTTGTATTTTCTTGATGCACACTTGTAGGATACTTAAAGCTTGAATGGAGTTCTTAAGATCCAAGTGAGATTGAAATCCTTGGATTTGGATGGGAATTTTGATAAAATGGTTGAGAGGTTTTAGAGAGGGATTTAAGTGACATGGAGTTGAAAAATGGCTAAATATGGGATATTTCACGTGTAAATAGGCATGGGACCATGACTCTAATGTCCTTAGGCCGAAACAAAAAAATTAAGGAAAAATTGACACTGCTCCGCGATGGGTATGCGTCGCGGAGCCATCGCGTACAGCTACTATTTCTAAAAAAATTTGCAAAAATCATTTTTCTCTATGGGTCTTCTAAAATCTGGGTTATACCAATATTCCACTCAACTTTCCCCCTAATAAAGAATATAATGTCAGATTTTTGATATCACGGACGGATTTTGAGATATATGGAAATTATAATTATGGGCATTCTGAAATACTCTTTGGGGCATTTCAGGGAACATCCCAAACCATAGTGGTTATAGCGATACATTGAGGAGTATCATTCTTCATATTTACTAGCATATCATTAGGCAAAAATCAATTTGGATGATGGCTCAAGTTGGCCAAGATATTACTCAATTGATTTTCCAATTACTTGATAGAAGCCAAATGAGAAGTCACGATTTGATTCAAGGCCAAAAAATTAGACTTCATTTCTTCCATCACCTTGTCGGTCCCATCAACCTTATTGAGGCTCCTAGCAAGCATGTCCTCAGTTTAGTAATTCTCCGGATGAGCAATGAGGCCTCTTGGCTTGAACCAATCATGAGCTAGAATATACTTCTCCCCATCAAGTTCATGATCGTGTCACGTAACATTTCTATCCCTCCAATCTTAATCATTTCAATTACCATTTATTTCATTCATCCAACCTTGATTCCTTACTTGCCTTTGAAAGGTCGATCAAGAACCTGCCTTTGGTTGCTCACATAGTAAACCTCTTTATTGCAGAATGCTTCAAAAGTTTTATCTTCATCATTCACCATAGAACCTACAACATGTATATTCTTAGGTTATCTCTTAAGAAGGCCCCATAACATGCTTGGCAATAAGGTTTGGCTACATCATCATTCTAGCAGTATTCTCATCACATTCTGGGTCCTCTTGGAGCATCTCTTTGGTTATCACTAGAGAAACAAAGATGGCTTTATTTTTTCAAATATGCTATGCTCAATTGGTCTTTTACATTTGATCCAACAAAGCTGAAGCCATTGCAAATGAATGCTTTATAATAACACCACCAACAAGTTGGTTGGTTGCCACTTTGTTAGTATTGTTAAGACTTTGATAGTATATTTGCTATAGCATTTTGTCTGGGAGACGATAATCCCAACAATGCACCAAATTCTTTAGAAATCAAAACCAAGTCTCGTGTAAAGTTTCATCATCGTGGCTTCTATAATTCATAATGTATCACAAACTTGGAGCATGTTGGATACCTGAAATAATCACTCAACGAATGCATTAGTCAACTCACTTATCCCAAAAGGTAATAGAATCTGAAGGAAGTTCCATCAACCAATGTGAAGCCTAACCAATAAGGAAAAAAAAAGGAACACTCACAACCTTATGGCCTCTTGTGTGATGCCACAAAAGGTAAATAACTCACACAAATCTACAAAATTTCACAAGTAGTCATAAGGGTCTTTGTGAGTCAACCCTCCAAATAAGAGTTTTATTTGTAGAAGCTAAAGCATCGAGCTCGTCACATGGAAATTGGATACCACCTAATTGAGGTTAGCGAATTATGCCAACCCTCCCTATGTTCATAGTTTGTGGCTCTCCATTTTGATAACTCTCAATCATCAACCTATCCTTGCTTGCAATATCACCTTTCTCACTCACATTTTCACCTAAAACAATAAGGAAAAACACAAATAAAAATTAGAAGGAACAATTATAAAGAACAATTTCAAACTAACACTTCAACAAAAGAATCAAACGAAAATCCCAACAACGGTGCAATTTTTTGATGCACCAAAAATTATAATGACCCGCAATTAAAGTTGAGACTAAGGCTAAAAGTTGAGTTTCGGTCAACCACGAGATCTAAGCACAAGTTATTATTTGGTTCACAGACCATACAAAGGCCTCATAGATTAGGCCTTGGTAAAATTGAAGTCTGGAAAGGAAATAGAAAAAGGATTATGGGTTGTGAGGTGTTTTACGGGTCGTTATGTGTAGTCGTAAATGGGGTCCTAGAAATTGGAAATTTTGGTTAAGCACATAAGGGATCTACGAAGGGATTTATGCCCCGTGGTAAATTTTACAGACTTTGGAAGGGTTTATGGTTTTCGAACCTTGTGGGAAAGTTTCTGGATCTAACGACATACAGGATGGGTCGTGTATTTATTTACAGCAATATTGAGCCTTCGTAGATTGATCCAACCAGTTTTTACGAATAGTATTTCTAATCATTCCTACCCCCTTAATCCCTTAACAGCCTTATCTAGCCCCTACATGACCCCTCATGCAATTCCAAGCCCCTCTCCCATAAAATCAAGATCAAATGATTTTAATCGCCTAAGTTCTAGCACGAGGTTGTATATGTGTCTATTTTAAATAATCATATCTTTTAGCAAACAATGAATTAGATGTTGAATGACCTGCCAAATGAAAGCTCTTTGAATTATCTTTCCAAAGCCACTAATTTCACCTCATTCATAGTTTGGATCAAAAGGTTATGTTCATTTTAGTGAAGCACTGTCAGGCTGCCTGCACATGTGACCCACACTAGTGGAAGTAGTGTTTTTGATGTCATGGATGGCCTTCTTACAAGGTTCTATCCAGGAATCCCCTTTTATTTCAAGTGGGGGCTTTTGGGTCATTTCTGCCATATATTTTTCACCATCCTAAGGGAGGTTTTGACCCTTTAACCCTCTCATTCCTACACTAATACACCCAAATCTCTCTCAATCAATTTATAGAATCCCCATTACTCTAAAATAGTCTCAAGTATTCTCTCAAGGTTCAAGTAAAGAATCCTTCAATAATCACTAAGTTCAATTTTGAACTTCATTCAAACTTGTATTTAGGGCTTAAGGTATGTGGGTTTCATCCATGGGTTCCTTTCACCCATGGAGACCCAAATTATTTTCTACTGCATTCTTTAATTTCAAGTATGTAATTCTTCATGGGTTTTCATATTATGATTCCGATTGCTTATGTTATGAACTTTTTTATGTTAGTTCACCTATATTATTATGAAATAATATTTAATTTCATGAATGGATGTTATGTCTTGAATTGTTATATTATCGAAGTTAGGGTTTTAAAGATATTTGATGGGTTTTCTAAACTTGGTTTTGAATTGATGGATTCTACAACTATATGCATAAACTATAAACTAAGTTGTTTTACTTGAAACTCATGAATATTTGAGATTTCTTAACAAGATAATTTGGGGATATAAAGGTTATGATATGGGTTCCTTAGATTATCTTTTAAATTGGTGAATCCTACTACTCTAATAAATGGATAACTAGTAATTTTCATGATTCCATAACTATTTATGATTCTTCCTTACTTATGGAATTTTAGGCTATGAAGTTGATGGGGGGTTGCTTGATTTTACTTAAACTCATACTTTCTTTATTATTATTGCATATGAATAAAGTCTAAATCATATGAACTTCATGAGTTGGTGTATCGACTCATATATCTTATTGATTTCAAATAATGGATTTGTGAATTGATTTATGGGTTACTTCAAATATGGGTTGGTTGTCATGGATACATATGAATATGCATATTTCCTTCAAGTTTCAATATCTTAAAGCTAATTTACATGTATTAGTATATTGCATTATGAGATATCCCATGGAATGACATGCTTTTAGAATGATATTAAAGTCAAGAATGAATGGATAATTGAAATGATAGTTCTCTCACATAAAAATGATTATGAGATGATGATAGCTTGTTAGTAGAGGCGTAGACAAGATTTAAGAGTTATCCTTATGATGATGATGATTAATGTTCTAAATGCTTATAGGATGGGTTAGCAGAATATCTCTCCATATTAGATGACTCTATGATTCATGCTTATGATTATTTCGTGAAACGTTTACTTAGCACTGAGTGGACCTTGGGATGAATGCAAAAGCTTCGTATAGTGGCCTAAAACCATTAGATAGAATCCCATTGTCCCATAACTATGTGCCACCATAGGGAATAGGAATCACCCACTAGTAGAGGTTGATTTCTAGACTACCCATTGATAGAGGTTTGCTCAGTAGTTAGCTTTAGTGGATCAACTTAGGAATCTTAGAAGGTCACTGTAGTAAGTGATCTCCCCCTTTCTTTTGGTGCAGGGTAAACATCGAGACTCTCTGATTTATCTCACATGGTTTATGTTGGTTAAAGATTTCTCTCACATATGTTCATGTTCTCCTTATGTTCCGAAGGTGTCCTCTTATGATGATATATGATGGTTCCTTCATATTATGTCCAAAGGTGTTTTAAAGTTCCTATGACTCATTGTTTCACAAGTTCAAATGGTATTTCTCCTAAAGGCATATGACTAAGTCTTCTGGTACATAAGATGGTCTCCATTATGATTACTAATGTTTCTCACATAACAATACGGTCTTTTATGTAAAGTGACGTATTATTCATCTAAGTATATTAATATATTTAATTATTCATAAAACATATGTTTTCTCACTAACATAAGTCTGTGTGCCTCATCATGCATCCAAGTAAAGGTAGGTTCTTTATTTCTCATATGCATTATTTCATGTTCTATGGCGAAAGAAAAATGTTTAAATGATTTCTCTTATATACGTTCCAAGTTTATATGATTTCCTTATTCACAACTATATCCATCTACACATCCTACTAAGTTCTTTCTAAAGTTGCCTTTTTATGTTTGAATGATATTAGCTTGATTATGACTGACTAATGCCCTTTTAAATGTATGATGTTAATGTGAGATTCAGCATGAGTTATTTCAGTTGCTTCCATGTCATGCATTGTGCACCTAAATATTAGTATATTCAAAGTATTGATGCATATTTCTAGCCTACATGATTTAACAATGTAGGGACGGCACTTCTCAATATTCTCCACGTGGCTAGTATCAGAGTGTCGCAGTGTTAGTATGTAAGTCCTCTAGTTTAGGAACAATATCCTAGTGTTATTTCTAGTTTGATGTATTAAGATAATTTAGTTTGTACTTGTATAATTCCTTTTTCTATGATTGTATTTTGAGGGTGACCTTGAACATGTTTTAGCCCCTACCAAGTTTATGTTAGAGGTATTGTTGGACATATATACTATGGTTGCTAGTTCTTTTAATTCATTTTGGTTTAAGCTTGTGGCCCTTAACCGCGTTTCACCTTAGTTTTCTATCTTATCTTTATGTCATTGCCTATGAATACTTAAGATATTTAAGATTCCTTAGGTGAGGTGCCTTTGGGTATCTCATTTGTCGTGTGACGACTAGGACCCAAGGTCAGGTCATTAAAAAGATACTCTCCTAACATCAAAAGAGTATGTGGTCGCTATCAATATAAACCCAATTACTACGAGTCGAGGCTTGATCCAACAGGCATTGAAAGTTGTTTAATTCCAACCTTGAAGTAATTAATTGAACCAAGTGATTGCAGTTGTTTAAAAAGTAATTTGAAATCAACTAGAATGTCACTAATTTTGCATTGTAATAGTTTAACTAAAACAGATAGATGAGAGCATGTGGGGGGATGTGCGTATTGAATGTAATTTCAACACATAGATCTAATATTGAGTCCAATGACTAATTTACTTGGGATAGATTAGAATGCTGGTAACATAACTATAACTAAGTCAATTATGGCTTATCCTTATGAACCAGTTAAGACTTCATACATGATTCACATAAGAGCCAAAGGAACCTGCATAAATTTGTAGCTAAATGACCTAAGAGCTTAGTTGATTGAACCTTATTAAGGCATTCAATAACAACATGTGATACCCAAGATTATTGCACAATTCTTCCACTTTGAATAACCACTTTCATGCTAAATTCACATATCTAAGCATGAATCTAAGTTTGCAACCATATATTTACAATTATAACTGAAGGAAAATGCAAACCCTAATCAAATTAACACATAAAACTCAAATAAATCAAGGATCCATAGTAAGAAACTAACATTCCTCTACTAAACAGATCCCAACATGAGGGTTTTAGCTACTCATGTTCATAATAGAAATGAAGTTACCAAAGGGATCCATGAAAATAGAATTCAAAATTTCAAGTAAAATTGATATCAAACCCTCTTCTCCTCTTCGATTTTACACCTCTAGGCTAAGTACAAATTAGACCCTTCTATCCAAGCCAGAAGTATTTTCGGATGAATGTACCCTTTATTTCTCTAGAATGAGTAAGTGCAAGCACCCAAAATTTGAGCGAGTACCCTTTAAAATGTCCCGATCCTTTTCTTTTATACTTCAGATAAAAATACCCTTAATTTCTCCATGATTCACTATTCGATGGTCAAAGTCGACTATCGTTGAACATATTCAGTGATCTGCCAGTGTGAACGAGGCTGCCTTTTTGAACCATCATTAAGCCTCTTGGAATTCGTAACATTAGGCGATGAGATTGTTCATCATTGAATCACTTAGGTGATATGCTGAAGTGTGACATGTGTCGCCTTCTTGGACGTCAAATTTCCTTTTCCTCCTTGCTAGTTTCTATAAAATTAGGTGACGACACTGTGCATCAGCGAATTTCTTCAGTAATTTGCCGAATTGAACTTTTTGTCATTCTTTTTCACCTTGCACATTGGGTTGGACACTGTAATAAAAGGCGGCCAACTATACCATTTGGCGTATCACTGACATGTTTGGTGAGGACCGATTTCCATCATTTTTTTGGTCTTTTTGCTCCTTTTGTCCTATTGTTATAAGTTTTGTCCCTTCATACATCTTCTTCCTCATTCCTAGCATCAATCAAACATATATTTTGGTTAATATTTGAGGCAAAAGAACACATCGAGTGCAATTTTATGAAATTTAACCTCTATATGAGTCCAACATGCAGACTCATCACCAGCCCATGATCTTGAATTGGTGAATGTTGTGTTTGCATTGAAAGTTTGGTGTCACAATCTTTATGGGGTACATGTAGATATATTTTCCAACTACAAGAGCTCATAATATGTATTTAGTCAAAGGAACTTAAACCTTAGGCATTGGTGACAGTTGTATTTGCATTGAAAGTTTGGTGTCACAATCTTTATAGGTTACATGTAGATATATTTTCCAACTACAATAGCTCATAATATGTGTTTAGTCAAAGGAACTTAAACCTTAGGCAAAGGAGGTGGCTAGAATTTCTTAAGGGACTATGATATGTGTGTATTGTATCCTCTGGACAAGATAAATATTGTGCTCAATGCACTTAGTAGTGTGTGTATGGGTAGTACCAGCCATGTTGAGAATGAAAAGAAAGAGTTGGTTAAAGACGTACATTGATTGGCTTGATTGGGTGTAAGGTTGACTGATTCATATTTGGGTGGTTTTCTTGTGCAAATTGGGGCATAGTCATCATTAGTAGAGATGGTGAAGGCAATACAAGACATGGATCCGGCTTTGGTGGAGTTAAAGAAGTTAGTGGTGGACAAGAAGGTGGAGGTTTTCTTCCAAGAGGGAGATGGGGTACTTCGTTACCAAGGTCGATTATATGTTCCAAATAATGTTGGTCTTAGGAAAATGATATTGGGTAAAACTCATAACTCCAAATTTTCTATTCACCCCGGATCTACCAAAATATATAAAGATTTCAGAGAAGTGTATTGGTGGAATGGCATAAAGAAAGATATAGCAAAAGTTTGTAGCAGAATGTCCAAAGTATCAACAAGTAAAGGTTGAACATCAAAGAGCAAGAGGTTTAGCCCAAGATATTGATATTCCTACTTAGAAGTGAGAGGATGTGAATATGGATTTTGTTATGTATTTTACCTTTACACGGAAGCAACATATTCAATTTGGCTTATAGTGAATAGAATGACTAAATCAACCCATTTTCTACCAGTTAAAACATCCCATAGTGCCGAGGATCATGCCAAGTGATATATTCAGGAATTAGTAAGGCTACATGGTGTGCCCTTGTCTATCATTTCGGACCATGGTAAACAAATCACGTCATACTTTTTGAAGTCCTTTGAAAAGGATTTTGGTACAAAGTAAAGTTAAGCACCATATTTCATCCTCAAACTGATGGGCAAGTGGAGAGAACAATCCAAACATTGGAAGACATGTTGAGCGAATGTGTACTTGACTTCAAGGGTAATTGGGATGATAATCTATTGCAACACCTATCAAAGTGCCTTCGCATAACCTTATGAAAGATGCCTCGCATTATGTATCATTCCTACTTTTTTTTGTAAATTTGAGGCCGGATTCTTAACTAGGAGGTAAAATTATGTGAAAAAATGGTCTTCTTTGATTTTCAGATCAATCATATCAAAAAGTAATTTTTCATAAAATTTTGCATTTCCAGAAGTATCTACGACTTCTTCGCATAGCGGAGAGGGTTCATTTCAGTATAAAAGTGACCTAAACTCATTCTAGGGTCAAATAAGAGAAAATTGAACTTCAATGGAAATGACCTACATAAGAGCAGGTCTTGTCACGCTTGTGTTTCACCACAGGGCAGTTTTTTTAATAATTTTTATTTTAAGTGTAACTGCCTTGGACAATTTTCTAACCAACTTTAAATGAAGTTTAGATAATTTTTATGACCAAAACTCATTCTATAAATATCCCTTAACTCACAAATTGATGCCATTATTCATCAATTCACTCACTACAAAAATTCTCTCATAAGAAAAGAGTTCAAAAGCTTTCTTCATCAAATAAGGACTCAGTTGAAGAGCAACTTAAGCTCTCTATTTCTCTTCCAATACTAAAGTTATTACTTGAGATATATGAGTTTTCATCCGTAGAATTCTTTCTTCTATATAGCTCCTTCTAAATTCTCATTTTTTAACCTAAGTTAAATTATATAAATTTTATAAGTCTTCTTTACTTCTACCCAATTTCTTTAATTATGATTTAGATTATGTTTATTGGTCTATCCTAATATGAATTCATTCTAATAACATGAAATTGATTATTTTTTCACGAATTCTCTTAAGCCAAGTTAGGGCTCAAGATTCCATGATGGGTTTCTTGTAGTTCTCATCCAATTGCATGAATTATTATTTAATTATGATCTATTTACTTAATTAAGCATGGATTATTATAAAATTGCATGATTTTACATGATTTTAGTTCAATGGACTATGAACCAATGCTATACCTAATTTCTAACGACTAAGCTATGATTTCATGAATATAATTCTAAGTATGAAAGTATGATTTTATGATGATGATGGTATAATGATGGGGGTGGCTTAAGACCCTAATATTTATGAAATTGTGATAATATGGGGTGTATACCCACACTATATGCAAAGTTTTGTAGATGGACTATTTCTATGATATGTTATGTTTTCATGAGGTCATGATACCTACTTTACAAACTATGAAAATATGATTTTGATAAAGTATGAATTATGATGATGTCTATATAATGCATGATTATGTATTTTATAGAATATGACTTAGCACCCAGGGGACGTTGGTAGATTTTATTATCTCATAACTACGTGCCACCCTAAGTTTTTTATTATATGCGTATAAGGCTAGCTAATGGATCCATATAGCTTCATGATGTCACCATACTAGGATTGAGCCTGAAGGGTGGAGTATTTACACATACTTGTGACACTCACCATGCTAGAATAGAGCCTAAAGGGTGTGGTCCTCATTTATATGTGATTCTCGGCATGCTAGGATAGATCCAATATGGTGAGATTCAGGTCTACCTTAGCAAAGTAGGCTCCTTTTTGCTCGGTGTAGAGCGAACACTAGGATTCCATGTAACAGTTTGCATGGTCTTATTGTCATTTATGGACCTATTCCTGCATATGTATATTTATTAGGATATGCTTATATCCATGATTTTAAAGGTGTATTAATCGTCCATATCTTTTCCCTACTCTATTGCTATGTCTATGATATTGCTATTATGAAGATATTCATTGATGCACTACATGCTTACATACATAGTACATTTCACATACTAACACATACTCTTGCCTAATATGATATTACCATGTAAGGATGGACAATGATACCACTTGTTACTTTTGTGGCTAGATATTTGACTCTACGTTTGAAGACTTGGTGAGTTCCCATGATTCGGGAACAATCCCCTATGTTCTTTCTTATTTGATATTGATAAGACTTTTGTACATTCTATCTTGATGGTGAGCTAGTAATACGTTCTAGTCCTTTCTAAGATCAAGTAAGTAGAGGCATGCATTAGACTAAAGATGTTGTAATTCTCCCTAAAAGGAAGTGTTTGACTATTATGTTTCTATGTTCTGCTTGCTTACTCTCTTATGAATGCTTATTTTACCTTATGCATGTTTATGATATGAATAAGAGGCTTGGATGAGGTGCCTTTGGGTGTCACATTCGACGTGTCATGGCTATGTCCTAGGTTTGGGTCGTACATCTGCCTTTGGTTGAATTTACCTATAATAGTAGTTACCAGTCAAGCATTGAGATGGCGTCATTTGAGGCTTTGTGTGGGTGAGTGTGTAGGTCTCTCGTGGGATAGTTTCAAGTTGGTGATATGGAGTTAATTGGTCCCAATTTTCTACTTGAGGCTATGGAGAAAGTGAGACTCATAAGAGAAAGATTGAAGACTGCTCAAAGTCATTAAAAGTCATATTTCGATGTTAGAAAAAGAGATGTTGAATTCAATGTGTATGATAAGTCTATCTAAAGGTATTCCCCATCAAAGGTGTGATGATTTTGGTAAGAAAGGAAATTGATCCCTAGATATGTAAGACCTTATATGATCTTGGAGCAAATTGGTAAAGTAGCTTATAAATTGGAATTTTCTATGGTCTATCTAGTATTCCATGTATCAATGTTTAGAAAATGTGTTGGTGATTTGAATGTTATTGTACCCTTAGATAACATGAGTATTGGAGAAAATTTAACATAAGAAGAAGCTCAAATTGAGATTTTTAATGTCAAGTCAAAAGATTGAGAAAACAAAAAAGTTGTCTCCATTAAAGTTTTTGGATGAATCAACAATTCAAAAGTGAAATATGAGAAGTGGAAGTGGGCATGATTAAACAATAGCCTTACCTCTTTCCCTCCACTCAAGCCCAAGGTACCTAGTTTCTCATGTTTAATCTTTTCAAGTTTCTAAGTATCAATCTCTCTATGTAATATTACATGCATGCATACTCATGAAAAGGAATTTAAAATTCTTAAAAGTTGCATTATTGCATTCATGTTATGCTACTAGTTACATATTCTACTCTACTCGAGCTAGTCCTATTCCATTCGAGGATGAATGTTCCCAAGGGGGAGATATTGTAATATTCTGAGCATTTTAATGGTTGGGCTATGATATAATGAGGTAAAATATTGAAAAAAAAAAGTCTCAGTAGATTTTTATATCAAGCGGATCATACAATATAATTTTTTTAAAAATTGCTTAACCAGTAGGGTTCGCGACAGGGGTGTGTTGCACACTTGTTTCAGTTCAACTTTACCAAGATCAAATCAGGCCAAAATTGAACTTTACATAAAAATGAACTATGGTGTAACTCCGTGTCGGGGACTTGTTCCACAATAGTTCAAATTTTTTTCTTAAAATTCCTGCATTATGTGAGAAAGCATTAAACTCTTCTCTAAGCTTATTTAAGTGGATTTAGGAAATTTTTGGGAATAAATTCAATTCTATAAATTGTTGTTAAGCCCCAAATTTACCCCACTATTTCAAAATTCACACATTATTAACTCTCTCTCAAAAACTACTCTCACTGTTTTCCTCTCCTCCAGGCAAAAACTCCATTGAAGATCAAGTCAAGCCAAATCCTCTATTATTCTTCAAGTTTTTTAAGGCAATCATTTAAGGTATGTGAGTTTTAATCTATAAAATTCTTCTATGGAACTCCTTCTAAATTCTCAATTTTTTATCTAATTTCAAGTATGTGAATTTAATGAGTCTTCTCAACTTCTTCCTCATTTCTTCAATTATTATCTGGATTATAACTATTGATCTATCCTAATATGAATTTGTTTCAATTACATGAAATTGATAAGCTTTCAATGAATTCACTGCAAATTCTATTTAGGGTTCATGACTCTATAATGGGTCTTGTTCAATCCTTATCCAATTGCATGAATTATTCTTCAATTATAATCTATTTACTCAATTCAGCATGATTTATTATCAAAATGCATGATTATGATGATTTTCAAATAATATTTCTACAATGATTTTCTAGGGTTCATGATGACTAGTGTGGATTATTAAAATTATGATTTAAATTGATGATTTCTATTACAAATAAGTAAGAATTTTGTTAAATTACATGTTTTAAGATGATTTAAAGTTAAACCCACATCATGCCCCTAGTCTATGTTAAATAATGATCATGAATGATAAGGACTTCTTTTCAAAGTTATGCAAAGTTATTCAATGAAGTTTTATAAAATCCATTAATGAAAGAATGATGAATGATGTGGGTGGAAGGATAACTCTCACCTACTAATGGTGGACCCTTCTTATGAAAGGACAATTCTCACATAATTGGATCCTAAGACTTTAATGAGATACTCTTATTACTATGAAATTATGTTTCAAAGCTTATGAATGTTTATGTCAATGATTATGTTTAAGTTATTCCTTGAGATTTGACCTAGCACTAAATGGGTCATGAGGTGGGGTTCAGTAAGAAAATTCTAGTAGAAATCTCATGATTCATTAACTATGCGTCACTATAGGAGCCCTTGTTGGCTATGGCTAGTGGATCTATATAGGTCCCCAAAGTTAAAGCTAATAATGTACATGCATAATGTTTTGGAATTCTACCATGTCAAGTAGATTCTCCTTTTCTCAATACAATGAGTTTATTGTATTTTATGTAGTAGCTCACATGATCTTATTGTTGGTTATGAAAATCTCCCACAAAATGATTATATTACTTTAAGCATTTAATGATTTTGATGCTTAGACCACAACTTACGATCATGTCTTACTTCATTGATGTTCTTGATGTCTTACATCTCATGACTCATGTATCATGCTATCTATATTGTATGCATCTATATACATGCATGTCACGGCCTAACCTAGGATTGTGACCAGTGTCCGATAGGGACACCTAGACACATGCTAACCTTAAATTCCCAATGAAACCGACCTGGAAATCTACCAAAATTTCGGCAGAGTTTCCTCTGTTTTATTAACTAACCTCACCTGTAAGTAAAACTCAGCAACATCCCAGACAACAATATAAATACATATTTCTTTATACATAAACATAAATGCGGGCTGATAAGGTCTCCGCTGCGGTCCTGCCACCTAATAATCATGTCATACATACGTAATGCGGTCTCGCCGCCTGTTTAAGTATCAAAAACATAAAATAGTCCGTGTTCTCAAGTTTCTCTCACATACCCACTACCCACTAGTATCCATAGACCTCTAGACAAAGATAGCAAACAGTACTTATATATACATAATCCAAATTACAACCAAGTGAACGTGAGAGGCTACCAATAGCGGCTCCTGAAACAACAAGGGCGC
>JAABOM020083353.1:0-31123 GCA_011800125.2 Solanum clarkiae | reverse complement strand
AATATAAATTTATTTTACTTTATTTTATTTTTTTAGACAAAAAAATCTTAAAGTAATCAGTTTTTATAATGTTAACATCTTGAAGGTATTTCAGACATTTTTAATTAAAAAGCTGTTTAACAGCAATTATGTGTCAAACATATCAATAATTTTTTTCAGCTACAACATTTTTATCCAAACATATAGTTGCTTATTTTTCAAATAAATTTCAGCACTTTAAAAAGTGCTTCTAAAATACTTTTTAAATCTATTTTTTCCAGCTAAGACAAATGGGCTCTAAGTTCATGGTATCAGAGCTACATGAGGATCTTACTATAGAACTCATTTCTTTTTCTCAATTCTTCTTTTCTTCAACAACTCAATTTTTGGGGTATCCTTGTTGATAGCTTTCGCAAATTCAAAATCACAAGGATAACTATTAATAGCGTCTGAAAGCACACAAGCTACATCTGATAATGGGGTTTAAACAACACAAGTGATTAATCCTAATCAACCTCTCCACTTATATTGCATATGATGTAAGTGGTGTTGTCATGATCCTCCAAGTCATTTCGATGTTCGCATGCATTTTTCATCCCGACTAAAAGTTCTGAATTGAAAAAATAAACTGAACTTTACTTAAGACGAAGGAAGCGAGTGACCCTCGGTCATTTATGACCTACTGGTACTGATAGTTTTTTTGCCTGGTCGTTCATTTGGATGTTGTGCACTTTTTTATGTTGGAAAGCATGTTATATCTTGAAATGGTATTTGAAGTAAAAGGTGGGTAAACGGCCTCAGAATGAAATTCTGACAGTTCCATCAGCTATAGAAGGGCTGAATTAGGCTAGTTGCATGGATGGATTGAAAATCAAGGCTTTTGGTGTGAGTTTGTATCGAGTTTTGCATTTAGCTTTTAAAACTAGCCAATAGTTGACTTTAGTCAATATTCCAGAAAAACATACCCTGATAGGAATTCTAACGACGCGGTTAGCTCTTGAACATCGAGTTTGGTCTAGAACGACCTTTCGTTTGGTTCCCAAGGCTTTTGGACTCATTTTGAGACCCTTAGTAGATTTTGGTGGAATATGTCCTTGGAAAGTGGGACACACATTCAGTGATGATGGCCTTGCATGGGAACTTCGATACGCTATTGGATATGGAACATAGAATTTGATGATAGGGTAGCATAGTTAGTTTGTGTGCATAGGATTCCAAATGAACACCCTGTTAGAAACATAGACTTGGCTGATGTGTGGAGCAGCCAAAATAGTACTCTGCGATCGTGGGGCCTTGTTCATGTTCGCGGGCCAATAGGACACACTTGCGAAGGTTGGACAACTAACCCTTCGTGTTTGTGGAGGTCAATTTCCTTGTACTCTATGATCACACGGTATTGTTTACCGCGATGGCGAAGAGTAAAGTTGGTGCTATATATATCCAGTTATTTCCAGAATTGACCAGGAGAAGAGCAAAACTTTGAATAGTAACATCTTTGTCATTGTAAGGTCAAATTGACCAATTCAAATGGCTATCATACATGGAATATTGAGGACAACATTGTGAAAGTGTCAAAAATTGCTTTTGCTGCATCATTTGAGGTAATTTTGACTTTTTTTTCTGTGGCTCCCTGTAACTAATCAAACAACTTATCAATACGAGGCAAGGGATAACAGTTTTTCACCGTCACCTTATTCAATTGCCTATAATTAATACACATCCAAAGAGTCCCGTCCTTCTTCTTGACAAACAAAACAAGGGCACTCTAGAGAGGAACTCGATCGTATGAAACCTTAATCCAGAAGAACCTGAAGTTGAACACTGAGCTCTTTAAGCTTGGTAGGGCCTATCCGATAAGAAAGGAATAGAAATGGGCTTAATGCTCTACTCCACATCTATGGAAAAATCAACGTCACTCTCTAGAGATATACTTGAAAAATTAGTAGGAAACACATCTGGATACTCACAAACCACTGGAAATGAATCAACAGAAGGAGCCTCAGCTAACATAACAGAAACATGGGCCAAGTACGCTAAACAACCAGTAGCTAGCAACCTCCAAGCTTGAATATAGGAAATAATACCGACGGGTGTATAGGTAATAGATCCCTGTCACATCACTGGAGGTATACTAGGCATGGCCAAGGTAACAATCATGGCAAGCAATTCATAAATGCATGATGAAAAGTCAACCAATCTATGCCCAGAATAATACCAAAATCAAGCATATCAAGTAACACCAAGTCTGCCGAGTGTCCTGGCCCTGAATAGTAATCACACATGATCTGCATACCTGATCTACTACTACAGAATCTCCTACAAGAGTCAAAACAAGAAGCTGGGATGCAAGAGGCTTAGGGCTTACCCCCAAATGGGAAGTAAAATAAATAGATACATATAAATATGTGGAGTCGGGATCAAATAAAGTGGAGGTTGGCTCTGGCATAAAGTGATCGTACCTATGATAACATCATCTGATGCCTCAGCATCTGACCGTACTAGAGCGACATAAAAATGGCCCTAACGGCCTTCCCCTTTAGTATCGCCTCTAGTACCAGATTTGTGGCCTCTAGAACCGTCCCCGGAACCCTATTGGCCACTTTTATAACCAGTTTGATCATTTTTGGACCCATATCGGTCATCTCTAAAACCCCATTGATCATCTCTATGGCCCTAATCATAACCTCTATCTTTGACTGATAGTGGTGGGGCTGATTAGCCTATTCGAGAAGCTAAATGCATCGCCCTTCGCTGAAACAGCCCAAAAAATGCCCGAAAATGTGCCTCAAATTTCCATATATCTCAAAATTCGTGCGTGATATCAAAAATTCAACTTCATATTCGTGATCAGGGGCAAAATTGAGTGGAAAATGGGTATAACCCTGATTTTAGAGCAACCATATCAAAATTTAATTTTCCAAAGTTGGCGAAAAATAGTAAGGATCCGCGCCCCTGGCGCGACGCAGCCAGGGTGCGGACCTGTATATTTTGTTGCCAGTTTTCTTTAATTCAGTCCAAGGCCTTTGGGTCTTGGTCCTAAGCCTTTCCATGCATAAAAACACCTATACTTAGTCATTTTTCAACCCCATATCATTCAAGACATTCCCCAAAACTCTTTCTTATACTTAGACAAATATTTCACCTAAAATTCAAGTGTCCTAATCTCATTCCAGATCTAAGGATTTCATTCAAGTTTCAAGTTTCAAGTTTTCAATCCAATTTTCATCAAGGAAATCTCCAAAGTTGAGGTATGTGGGTTTCAACCATTGGGTTCTTTCACCCATGATGCCCAACCTTCCTTTTTACATAAATTGCATGTTTTCAAGTACATTATTTATGGGTATCTCTTGCAATGAAAGTTGACTATAAAATATGTCGGCTTTTCATAAAATTATGACTGTTTAAGCATGGTTTGAGCTATAAATCTATGATCCGTTATGTCATGTGATGAAGGGTTTTGATGTATCTATGATCCATTGAGTCCTTTCACCCATGATGCCAAACCTTCCTTTTTACATAAATTGCATGTTTTCAAGTACATTATTTATGGGTATCTCTTGCAATGAAAGTTGACTATAAAATATGTTGGGTTTTCATAAAATTGTGACTGTTTAAGCATGGTTTGAGCTATAAATCTATGATCCATTATGTGATGTGATAAAGGGTTTTGATGTATCATGCGAGGGTATTACCAAGTGTTGGTGGGTGGTTTTACATTGACTTTTCTCACATGATTTCACTTTTGAATTGCATGATTTTGTACTAGCGTTGCACACCCATCAAGTATTTGATAAGATGTCTTGTTATGGATTTTTGAGTTAATGAAGGTCCAATGCATGATTTATGACTTAAAATGACTTTATGATGATGAAAGGAAAGAGTATATGAGTTATTTACTTGAAAAGTATCTATAGTGTTGTGAGTTGGCCATACCTAGTTAAGGAGGGGTAAATTGCCGCAGCCATTTCGATATGGGGTGGTATGCTCATCAACGAATTGGGAGGTTGATTCCTCAATCACTTTCGATGGGGGTGGTCATGCCGTCAACCAATTGGGGGGTTGATTCCTAAATCACTTTTGACAGGAGTAGTTATGTCATCAACCAATTAAGGGGTTGATACCTCTATCACTTTGGATGGGGGGTGGTCATGCCCATCAACCAATTGAAGGGTTGATTCCTCTATCACTTCCAAGGGGTGGTCTACCTTGGATTCCACGTACTAAGTTTGCTTGGTCTATGATGATGGGCTCTTCTTACACATGTAATATGTTCTATATAAGCATGTTTCACTTCAAGCATCATTCATATATGACATATTGTTACTATGCTCATCCATTGCCTATATGTGCACATTTGCTTATGTTGCCAATCCCTTGTTGCATTGCATCTGACAAACTTAATACATCCAAATGTACTAACCTATACTCTATGCGTACATGATGTTGCCATGTAGGAACTGGAGCTCTATTTGATCAACTTTCTTCTTCATGTGGCTAGTACTATCTTTGAAGCAAGTTTGGTGAGTCCTCAACTCTGAGGATGATATCTTTTGATCTTATGTTATGCAAAGACTCTTTTATTTCTTGTATGCTTTTGACTATAAGAGTGAGCCTGGAAAGTTATCTTGGCCCCCGCTCAGTTCTAAGTTTAAAGGTGTTGTTGGACAAGTTTTGTGATGATGCTTTGAGCATCGACTCTGTTGACTCTTGTATGTTTATTTTTAGCTATGAAAGACTCCCTTAGCCCCTTTACTCTTATTTTATGATATCTTGATGTTGTTCAATTTCTTTCACGACCAAGGATATGTAGTGATATGCTAAGAGGTTTGTTTGGGATCCTTTCGGGTTCCCCATTGAAACGACTCCAAAAAGTGCCCGAAAATATGACTCAAAAGTGTACGGAATCGTAACTTTTATATATCTCAAAATCCATGTGTGATATCAAAATCCAACTTCATATTCTTAATTAGGAGGCAAAATTGAGTGGGAAATGAGCCTAACCCCAATTTTAGAGCAAACGAATTGCAATTTCAATTTTTAAAAAATCCCTCATCTAGTGTCTGTTCGCGATGGTGTCACAACGTACCTCCATCCAAGACCAGTGTAAAATTGCCTCTGCAATGTGGACTAGATATGGACCTATGTATTTTGTTGCCAGTGATTTTATTTCAGCTCGAGACTTTTAGGTCTTGGGCCTAAGCACTTCCATGCATGAAAATACATATACTTAGCCATATTTCACCTTCATATCATCCAAGACATTACCCAATACTCTTTCAAACCCTTAGATTAATATTTCTCTCTAAATTCAAGTGTCCAAATCTCTTCCGGATCTAAGGAGTTCATCCAAGCTTTAAGTCTCCATTTCCAATCTTCATCAAGAATTCTCCAAAGCCAAAGTATGTGGGTTTCAATCATTGGGTTCTTTCACCCATGCTACCCTAGCTTCCTTTTTACCTAAATTGTATGATTATAAGTGGATTTACTTATAGGTCTTACTTATTATGAAGTTGACTATGAACTATGTTGGGGTTTCATAAACTTGTCACTGTTTGAGCATATTTTGAGCTATGAATCTATGGTCTAATGTTTGATTTGATGAAGGATTTTGATGTATATTTCATGAGGTTATTACTAAGCATTGGTGGGTGGTTTTACATTGGATTTTCTTACTTGATTTCACTCTTGAATTGCATGATCTTACACTAACACTACACACCCATCAAGTGTTTAATAAAATGTTCAGTTTTGGATTCTTGAACTATTGATAATCCATTACATGCCTTATGACTTGAGTGACTCTATGATTATGAAAGGAAGGTATTTATATGATGATTTCATGAAAGTATCTATTGTGATGAAAGTTGTCCAATTGCCTAGTTCGGGGGATAGTAGGCCCAAACTACCACATTGAGGGGTATATACCTCAATCGCCTAGGTCGGGGGGTTTTAGGCCCTGCTACCATGTTGGGGGGTATATACCTCAATCACCTAGCTCGGGGGGTTATAGGCCCGTGCTACCACATTGGGTGGTATATATACCTCATTCGCCTATATCAAGGGGTGGTAGGCCCATGTTACCATATTGGGGGGGGTATATACATCAATTGCCTCACCAAAGAGTTAGTAGGCATGTTATGTAATGATGGTCACCTTCTTCACATGTAATATGTTCTATATAAGCATGTTTTACTTCAAATATCATTCATCCTTGTCATATTGCTAATATGTTATCTGTTGCTTATGATGTTGCATTTTGCCATGTGCCTATCTTTTGTTGCAAACACAATTAGTACATTCAGATATACTAATACATAATACATGATGTTATCGTGTAGGGACCGGAGCACTGATTGATCATCCTCCTCCTTGTGGCTAGTACTTCTACCCAATGCTAGTTGGTGAGTCCTCAATTTTGGGAACAATGACTTGATTTTATGATACGTATTAAGACTCTTTTTTCATTATTGTATACTTATGACTATGAGGGCGAGTTTGGTTGCTTGTCTTGGCCCCCGCTCTTATATATGTAGTAGAGGTGTTGTTGGACAAATTATGCAATTATGTTGTTAGCCTTGACTCTCTTGATTTAATGATGTCTTATATTATGAAAGGCTTACCCTTAGCCATTTTTTCCCTTGTTTCTAATCTAAGTATGTTGTTTAATTGCTTCAATGTGCAATGATATGTAATGATATGTTAAGAGTCTTGTTTAGGGTCCCTTCGGGTTTCTCATTCGTCGTGTCACGTCTAGGCCCTAGGGTTGAGTCGTGACAAACTTGGTATCAGAACACTAGGTTGTTAATGGTTCTCAGCATCTAGCATACTGCATCGATTAGAGTCTTGTTCATGGTTGTGTTGTACACCACAACTATGAGCAAGAGGCTATGTGGTTTTTTAGGAAATGTTTCCCTTCTTCATGTTCTAAGTCGTGCTATAAAGTTAAAGTAGGATTTTTCCACCTAATGATTGTTCTTTTCTATGCTAGATCATGTCTAAAACTAGAGAAAGAAGGGCCCGCACTCCCGAGGAACAACCGGCTCATGGTAAGCTCCGAGATACTCTAGTGTGAGGGACTTCATGAGGATGAACCCACCAGAATTCTATGGGTCAAAAGTGGATAAGGACCGTCAATAGTTCATTTATGAGGTTTACAAGGTTTTTGCTATCATGAGTGTGCGTTAGGAAGAAAAGGCGAAGTTGGCAGCTTACCAACTTAATGAGTGGCACAAATATGGTTTACTCAATGGAAGGAGGGGAAGGAAAACAACAATGTGGTTCTATGGGAGGAGTTTAAGGTGATTTTTCTTAATCAGTTCTTTCCTCTTGAGCTTAGGGAGACCAAGATGATAGAGTTCATGAATTTGAGGCAAGGGGCAATGAGTGTGAGGGAGTATGCCCACAAGTTCAACCAACTCTCTAAATATGCTCCTCACTTGGTTGCCGACCCAAGGGCTAGAATGAACAAGTTCATGATGGGTGTGTCCAACTTAGTGAATGAGGAGTGTCGGGCAACTATGTTGATTGATGACATGGACTTATCCCGCTTGATGACCTATGCCGAACAATTGGAGGGGGAGAAATTGAGGAAGAGAAGGGGTAATGAGGCCAAGAGGGCCCGTTTGAATGGTAGGTTCCAAAGTCTCGAAGGTGGCCGATTTCATCAAGGCCAAGGGTCCCATTATGCTACTAGAGGAAGGCTTGCTAATGGCATCCCAATGGCCCAAGCTGATGGTGGTGTGGGTCCTAATGCTATGTGTTCAAAATGTGGGAAGGGTCATGGTGGCCCATGCTTGAGGTATACCGGTGCTTGTTATGATTGTGGGGAAATGGGGCATAAGATAATGGATTGCCCTCGTAACTGGGATAAGGGTAAGGATGGTAGTCCTCAAGGCCGAGGTGGTAATGCGGTTCCTTTGGGGAGGGGTGGTCAACAAGGTGGTGCCCCAAGGCACAATAGGTTCTATGCACTTTAAGGAAGGCAAGGGGTTGATGATGTTCCCAATGTCATCACCGATATATTAGAAGTCTTTGATTTTGATATGTATGCATTGATTGATCCAAGTTCCATTCTTTCTTCTGTTACCCCTTTCGTTACCAAAAAGTTTCATCTTGAAAAAGGATTGTTGTGTGAGCCATATGAGGTGTCTACTCCTATTGGTGCATCTACTGTTTCTAGTAGAGTCTATAAATATTGCCCCGTTTGCATTTTGCATAAATTGTTGCCATGTGACTTTGTTGAGTTGGACATTTACATTTTGACATTATTCTTGGGATGGATTGGTTACATGCATACTATGCCTCTATTGATTGTAGAACTTGTAGGGTCAAATTTCAATTCCCAAATGAACCCGTTCTTGAGTGGGAAAGTCATGATGTGGTCGTCAAGGGTAGATTCATATCTTGCATTAAAGCCCATAAGTTAATCTCCAAGGGGTGCTTTTATCATCTTGTGAGGGTTAGAGACATGGATCCCAAGGCCCTTCGTATTGAGTCAGTTCCAGTGATAAATAAGTTCCTAGATGTCTTCCTAAATGACCATCCCGGTGTTCCTCCCGAAAAGGAAATAGATTCTGGCATAGACCTCCTTCCCGATACTCAATCAACTTTTATTCCCCTTTACCGTATGGCCTCGACGGAGTTAAAGGAGTTGAAGGAGAAATTGAGGGATTTGTTAGAGAAGGGTTTTATTAGGCCTAGCCAATCACCTTGGGGTACATTGGTGTTGTTTGTGCAGAAGAAGGATGGGTCCCTTAGAATATATATTGACTACTGGCAACTTAATAGGGTTACCATCAAGAATAAGTATCCTCTACTAAGGATTGATGATTTTTTGACTAATTGCAACAGGCTAGACACTTCTCTAAGATTGATTTTCGGTCTGGGTACCACCAAGTAAAGGTGAGGGAGTGTGATATCCCTAAGACGACCTTCTGGGCTACATATGGGCATTATGAATTTGTTGTGATGTCTTTTGGGTTGACCAATGCACCGATTATCTTCATGGATCTTATGAATAGGGTCTTCAAACCCTACCTTGATTCATTTTGTTGTGGTCTTCATTGATGATATTTCGATCTATTCACGTAGTGAGGAGGAGCATATGGGCAATTTAAGAGTAGTTCTACAAAGATTGAGGGAAGAGAAGTTGTATGCCAAGTATGAAAAATGTGAATTTTAGATAAAAGAGGTTGCCTTTCTAGGTCATGTGGTGTTGGGGGATGATATTAAGGTGGATCCTAAAAAGACGGATGTGATTAGAAATTGGCCCAGACCATTGACCACATTGGATATTAAGAGCTTCTTGGGCTTATCGGGTTATTACTGCAGGTTTGTGAATGGGTTCTCTTCTATTGCTTCTCCGATGACCAAGTTGACTCAAAAGAAAGCCATATTTGTGTGGACCGATAAGTGTGAAAAGAGTTTCCAAACATTGAAAGATAAGGTTGTGTCCGCTCCCATATTGCCACTACCGGAAGGGCTAGAAGGGTTTGTTATGTATTGTGATGCTTTAAGGGCTGGTTTGGGTTGTGTGTTGATGCAAAATGGTAAGGTAATAACCTATGCTTCTAGAAAACTCAAAGTATATGAGAAGAATTATGCTACCCATAATCTTGAATTAGCCACCGTGGTCTTTGGTTTGAAAATTTGGCGTCACTATTTGTATGGGATGCGTGTTGATGTGTTCACCGATCATAAGAGTCTCCAATATGTCTTCATTCAAAAAGATATCAACTTGAGACAAAGAAGGTGGCTAGAACTTCTTAAGAACTATGATATGAGTGTGCATTATCATCCTGGTAAGGCTAATGTGGTAGCGGATGCCTTGAGTAGGGACTCTATGGGTAGCCTAGCTCATGTTGATGATGGTGGCAAAGGGGTGGCTAGGGAGGTTCGTCAGTTAGCTAGATTGGGAGTTAGGTTGGAAGAGGTGGATAATGGGAGTGTTGTGGTAGTTGATGACTCTAAATTTTTATTGGCTGGGGAGGTGAAAACTAAGAAAGATCTTGACCCTGCTTTATTAGAATTGAAGGCATTGGTAAAGGGTGGTAAGGTAGAGGTTTTCTCCCAAGGGGGATATGGTGACCTTAGGTACCAAGGTAGGTTGTGTGTGCCTTGTTTTAATAACTTGAGGGAGAAGATTCTTGATGAGGCTCATGGTTCTTCCTATTCTATTCACCCCGGTTCTACTAAGATGTATAAAGATTTAAGAGAGGTGTATTGGTGGGGAGATATGAAGAGGGACATTCCAAATTTGTATCCGGTTGTCATAGTTGTCAATAATTCAGAGCCGAGCATCAAAGGCCAGGTGTCCTAGCACAAGAGATAGAGATTCCTACTTTGAAGTGGGAAGAGATTATATGGATTTTGTGGTTAGGTTACTAAAGACTAGAAAGGGTTTTGATTTCATTTGGGTTGTGGTTGATAGGATGACAAAATCGGCTCATCTTCTACCGATTAAGACCACATGTAAGGATGAAGATTATGCTAGGTTGTACATTCATGACTTGGTGAGGTTGCATGGGGTTCCTTTGTCCATTATATCTAATCGTGGTGCTCAATTTACTTCACATTTTTGGATGTCCTTTGAAAGGGGTCTTAGTACAAGAGTTAAAATTAGTACGACCTTTCACCCACAAACGGATGGCCAAGCCGAAAGAACTATCCAAACACTTGAGGATATACTTAGGGCTTGTGTATTGGAGTTTAAGAGTAGTTGGTATGAGCATCTTCCATTGGTTGAGTTTGCCTCTAATAGTAGCTATCATTGTAGCATTAGTATTGCCCTTTTTCAAGCTCTCAATGTTAGATATTGTAGGTCACTGGTTGGTTGGTTTGAGATTGGAGAGGTGGCTTTGTTGGCACCAGATCTGGTTATGGAGGCTCTTAAGACGTTTAGGATGATTAGAGAAAGGTTGAAGATAGCCCAAAGTCACCAAAAGTCCTATGTCAATGTGGGGAGAAGGGATCTTGAATTCAGAGTTGGTGATTGGGTCTATTTGAAGGTGTCACCCATGAAGGGTGTGGTTCGTTTTGGTAAAAATGGGAAGTTGAGTTCAAGATATATGGGTCCTTATAGGGTAATGAGGAGGATTGTCAAGGTAGCTTATGAGTTGAAATTGCCTAGTGAGATGGATTTAGTTCATCTGGTCTTTCATGTATCCATGTTGAGGAAATGTGTGGGAGATCCTAATGCTATTGTGACTCTTGATGTCTTGGATGTTGTTGATGACAACTTGACTTATGAAGAGGTTCTGGTTCAGATTTAGGATAGACAAGTGTAGAGGTTGAGGAATAAGGATGTGGCTTCTGTTAAGGTCCTTTGGAGGAATCAACAAGTCGAAAGTGCTATATGGGAGGCCGAAGCGGACATGCAAAAGCGATATCCTTATCTTTTCCATTCCACTCAAGCCTAAGGTATTAATCTAAGTCCTCTATGTGATTTCAAATACGATTTTCAGCCCATGACATTTACATACATTCATGTTTAAGTTGAAGAGTTCATGATGATTTTTACACTTATGTTGAGATTTTTGAAATGATATTTAAGTGCATTGTTTCATCCTTATGTGGGATAAAATTTTCATGTTTACATCTCTCATATACCTTTCTTTGTCGGGGACGAATGTTCCCATAGGGGAGATATTGAAACAACCCCAAAAAGTGCCTGAAAATGTGTCTTGGAAGTGTCTGGAATCATAATTTTTCATATATGTAAAACTCCGTGTGTGATATCGAAAATCTGACTTCATATTCTTGATTAGGGGGCAAAATTATGTGGGAAATGAGTTTAACCCCGATTTTAGAGCAAACGAATTGCAATTTCAATTTTTTGAAAATTCCTTATCTAGTGTCTATCCGCGATGGTGCTGGGATGCGCCTCCCTCACAGAGCAGTGTAAAATTGCCTCCACGATAGGTCTGTGTCATGATGTGGACCTGTGTATTTTGTTGGCAATGATTTTATCTCGGCCCGAGGCTTTTAGGTTTTGGGCTTAAGCCCTCCCATGCATGAAAATACATATACTTAGCCATATTTCACCTTCATATCATCCAAGACATTTCCCAATATTCTTTCAAACCCTTAGACTAATATTTCTCTCAAAATTCAAGTGTCTGAATCTCTTCCAGATTTTAAGGAATTCATCCAAGCTTGAAGTCTCCATTTCCAAACTTCATCAAGAATTTTCCAAAGTGAATGTATGTGAGTTTTAACCATTCGATTCTTTCGCCCATGCTACCCAAGCTTCCTTTTTACCTAAATGCATAATTATAAGTTGATTTACTTCTGGATCTTACTTACTATGAAGTTGACTATGAACTATGTTGGGATTTCATAAACTTGTAACGGTTTGGGCATGTTTTGAGCTATGAATCTATGGTCTAATGTTTGATTTAATTAAGGGTTTTGATGTATATTGTATGAGGGTATTACTAAGCACTGGTGGGTGATTTTACATTGGATTTTCTAGAATGATTTCACTATTGAATTGCATGATCTTACATTAGCATTACACACCCACCAAGTGTTTGATAAAATGTGCAGTTTTGGATTCTTGACTATTGATGATCCATTGCATGACCTATGACTTGAGTTACTATATGATGATAAAAGGAAGGTATTTATATGATGATTTCATGAAAGTATGTATTGTGATGAAGGTTGACCAATTGCCTAATTCAGGGGGTAGTTGGTCCAAACTACCACATTGAGGGGTATATACCACAATAGCTAACTCGTGGGGTTGTAGGCCCATGGTACCATGTTTAGGGGTATATACCTCAATCGCCTAGCTCGGGGGGTTGTAGGCTCGTGCTACCACATTAGGGGGTATATACCTCATTCGCATAGCTCGGGGGGTGGTAGGCCCGTGCTACCACATTGGGGGGTATATACCTCAATTGCCTCACCAAGGAGGTAGTAGCCCTTAGTTATGTGATGATGGTCACCTTCTTTACATGTAATATGTTCTATATAAGCATGTTTTACTTCAAGTATTATTCATTCATGTCATATTTCTAATGTGCTATCTCTTGCTTACGATATTGCATTTTACCATCTGCCTATGTCTTGTTGCATTGCATCCTACATAGTACATTCAAACGTACTAATGTATACTCTATACCTACATGATGTTATCATGTAGGGACCAGAGCACCAATTGATCCTCCTCCTCCTCATGGCTAGTACTTCTACCCAAAGCTAGTTGATGAGTCCTCAATTCCGGGGACAATGACTTGATCTTATTATATGTATGAAGACTCTCTTTTCTTTATTGTATACTTATGACTCTGAGGGTTAGCCTGATTGCTTGTCTTGGTCCCCGCTCTTATCTATGTAGTAGAGGTATTGTTGGACAAGTTATGCAATTATGTTATGAGCCTTGACGCTCTTGATTTAATGATGTCTTATGTTATGAAAGACTTTCCCTTAGCCTCTTATTGCCCTCATTTCTAACCTAATTATGTTGTTTAATTGTTTCTGCGACCAATGATGTGTAATCATATGTTAAGAGGCTTATTGAGGGTCCCTTCGAGTTCCCTATCTACTGTGTCACATCTAGGACCTAGGCTTGGGTCGTGACACCCACTTGTCGTGTCACGTCTAGGCTCTAGGTCCAGGCCGTGACAAAGATGGTATCAGATTACTAGGTTCTTAGTGATCCTCATCATCCAACACACCGTGTCAATTAGAGTCTTATTCATAGTTGTGAAGTGCGCCACGACTATGAGTAAGAGGCTATGAGGCATTTTAGAAAATGTTTCACTTCTTCATGGTCTATGTCGTGCATTTCAAAATGTGTCTCAAGCTACACAGGACGGTGATATATCGAATGTGGAGGTTTGCAATGCCCAATGGGTGTTGGCCATGCCCGTGACCGCCCAACTCAACTGATCAGTAGGTACCATTGAGATTTCAAATGGTAAAAGTAGAGAAGGAAAGGCCAAGAGGGCCCATTTTGAGGGTAAGTTCCAAAATCACAAGGGCAGTCGGTTTTATCAAGGCCAAGGTTCTTCAAATGCGCTTAATAGAGAAGTTGCTAATGATAATCAAAGATTCCAAGGTGGATGTGGTGTACTGCCTAACACCGTGTGCTAAAGGTGTGGTAGAGGCCATGGTGGACCATGTTTAAGGGACACTAATGCTTGCTATAATTGTGGAGAAGTGGGACATAAAAAGGTTGATTGTCCTCGTAATCAAAACAAGGATAAAGATGTTCGTTCACAAGGTGCAAATGTGGTTCCTAAGGGAAGACGAGGTCATCAAGAAGGTGCCCGATCAATTTTTCGTAGGGGTATTGAGTAGTTACAGGTAAACGACTTGCGTGGGACAGGGTAATGATGAAACCATGGTCGATATATCTGGCGGTGGCTTGATTGAACCAAGCCTCTGCAATTCCAGAATCTCCCTATTGAATGGCCTGTTCTCAGAGAAAGGAGAACATGAATGAAATAAAATAAATCAAAATAGTGCTCCCTATGATAACAGAATTCCTAAATTATGGTCAACAAACAATACGAGCCGCCATATACATCGGCCAAGGTTTAAAAAACATTTTGACATATTTATTTATTTTATTATTATGAGAATCAATCCTACTACTTCTGGTTCTGGGGTTTCCACGCTTGAAAAAAAAACCCTGGTTCTATGCTCTTCATGGGAGGAAAGGGTAGATGAGGTGCCGATGTCGTCATCGGTATGTTAAAAGTCTTTGATTTTGATGTATATGCATTGATAGATCCGGGTGCCACTCTTTCTTTTGTTACTCCCTTTTATTTCCAAAAAGTTTCATGTTGAACCCGAAATTATTGTGTGAGCCATATGAGGCGTCTACTCTGTTGGTGCATCTATTATTGCTAGAAGAGTCTATAGAAATTGTCCCGTTTGCATTTTGCATAAAATATTTCCTTGTGATTTTGTGAGTTGGAAACAGTGGATTGTAATGTTATTCTTGAGGTGAATTAGTTGCATGCATATTATGTCTCCATTATTCGTAGGACCCATAGAGTTAGATTTCAATTCCCTAATAATCCCATTTTTAAGTGAGAAAGTCATGATGCGGTTGTCAAGGGTAGATTTATTTCTTGCATTAAAGCCCATAGGTTGATTTCTAAGGGGAGTCACTATCATCTTGTGAGGATTAGGGATGTTGAGTTCAAAGTCCTTCCTATAGAGTCGGTTATGATGGTTAATGAGTTCTTTGATGTCTTTTTTAGTGAGCTTTTTGGTGTCATTTGTGTAGAAGAGGGATGGATCCCTTGGAATGTATATTGATTACCGACGACTTATTAGGGTCTCCATAAATTATAAGTACCCTTTACCAAGGATTGATGATCTATTTGGCCAACTTCAAGGGGCTAGTCACTTCTCTAAGATTGATCTCCGGTCTGAATATCATCATGTGAAAGTGAGAGAGCGTGATATTCCTAAGATAGCCTTCTGGACTAGGTATGGACATTATGAGCTTGTGGTTATGTCTTTTGGGTTGACTAATGCATCAACTATCTTCATGGATCTTATGAATAGAGTTTTTTTAACCCTACCTTGATTTGTTTGTGATGGTTTTCATTGATGACATTTTGATCTATCCCCATAGTGAGGAGGAGCATGTGAGTCATTTGAGGGTGTTGTTATGAAAATTGAGGGGAGAGAAGTTGTATGTTATGTATAAGAAGTGTGAGCTTTGGTTGCAAGAGGTTGCCTTTCTGTCACGACCCAACCCTAGGGCCTAGACGTGACACGGTGAATAGGGAACCCCAAGGAAACCCAAACAAGCCTCTTAACTTATCATTACACATCATTGGTCATGAAAGTATATAAAAGACAAAAAGAGTAAGAATAGAGACAAAAGGGGCTAAGGGGAAAGCTTGCATAACATCATAATCAAGAGACAAAGAGTCAAAACTCATATCATGGATACATAACATATCCAACAAACATCTCTAATATTTAGATAGGAGCAGGGGCCAAGACATAGCAACCGGGCTCACCCTCATAGTCAAAATAGAAAACAAAGAAGAGCGTCTCAATATATAATAAGAGAAATATAGACTAAGGTCCCCAAAGTGGAGGACTCGTTAACTAGCTTGAGCAGTACCAAACTAGCCACGTGAAGGAGGAGGATGATCAACTTGGGCTTCGATCCCTACATGGTGATATCATGTAGGAAAGAGTATGCATTGGTACATTTAAATGTACTAAGTATGTAGGATGCAATGCAACAAGAGATAGGCATCATAATCAAAATGCATAACAATAGGCAATAGGCATAATATAACAATATGGCATGTATGATCAATACATAAGTAAAACATGCTTAAGAAACTCATACTTATATTGGATATCATATGTGTAGAAGAGACCAATCTAGATTTTTTTTCAAAGTACAAACCCCTTGATTAGTTGATGATGGTTTCACCCCATCACCCTGGTGGTGTGGTACAAACCACTCATATGGTTGATGATACTTTCACCTTATCACCCTGGCGGTGAAGTACAAACCCCTTACATGGTTGATGAGTACAAATCCCCACCTCGATTATCAAGGTACAAACCCCCTAATAAGGTTATCCAGGCTCTTAGTCCCCCCGGATTGGGCATGGTCTAATACAACACTTTATATAGATAATATCATATACATAAGCTCCTTTGATCATTATAACATCAATCATATCATATCTCATGCTTTGGACCTTCAATTCCTCAAGAAACCACATCTGGACATTTTATTAAACACTTAGCTGGTGTAATGCTAGTATACAATAACAACAACATACCCAGTGAAATCCCACAAGTGGGGTATGTGTAATGCTAGTATAAAACCATGAAATATAGAGATAAAAACATGCAAGAAAATCCATTGTAAAACCATCAGTCAACACCTTGCAACATCCTCAAGTAATATACGTCAACACCCTTCATCAAATCTTACAATAGATCCAAGATTTATAACTCAAAACATAGCAAAACAAGCACAATTTTGCATAGCTTCAACATAGTTCATAGACATGTTCATACTTGTAAACCCAAGTCTAAAATCAACTTTAAATCGTGCAAATTGAGTAGAAAGGAGGTTAGGGAACTATGGGTGGAAGGACCCAATGTTTGAAACCCATATACCTCACCTTTGAAGAAGCTCTTGATGAAGATTGAAAATGGAGGTTTGAAGCTTGAAGAGAATCCTTAGTTCAGGATAAGGGTTTTGAGACTTGAATTTGGGAGTGAAAAATATGGCTAAGTATTTGAGTGAGTAGTGGGGAATGTCTTGGGTGATATGAGGGTGAAATATGGCTTAGTATAGGTAAAAACATGCTTGGGAACACTTAGGCCCAAGACTTAAATGTCTTGGACCAAACTAAAAAAACAGTCACAAAATAAGGCAGAGGCGCGTTGCGGGAGGGGCGCGCTTTGGTCTCTGAAAATTGCATTTTGGGAATTCTAAATTTTGATATATTGCTCTAAAATTGGGGTTATACCCTTTTCCTCATAATTTTGACCCTCTGAACAAGATATGAAGTTGGATTTTTGAGAATCGCTCACTGATTTTGAGATATATGGGATTTAAAATTCCGAGCATTCCGAGGTACATTTTCGGGCACTTTTTGGGGTTGTTTCAATATCTCCCCCAAATGTAGAAGAGATGTACAAGACAAGAGCAATCATAAAAAATAATCCCCAACAAGAATGCAACATTACATTTAAAACACCATTTTCAAAATCTCAACATAAGTGTAAAATCATCATAATTTGCCAACTTAAACATGAATGCATATGAATGACATAGGGACTGAAATATAAGACTTGAAATAACATAAGGGACTTAAGACTAGTACCTTAGGCTTGAATGGAGTGGAAAAGATAAAAATACCAGTTCTGTATGTCTATTTCGGCCTCTCATGTAGCACCTTCGACTTGTTGGTTCCTCTAAAGGACCTTAGCGGATGCCACCTCCTTATTCCTCAATCTCTTCACTTGCCTATCAAAAATCTGAACCAGGGCCTCCTCATAAGTCAAGTTATCTTCAAAAATACCCAAAACATCGAGAGGCATAATAGCATTAGGATCATCAATACATTTTCTCAACATAGAGACATAGAATACCGAATGAACCAAATTCATTTCACTAGGCAATTTCAACTCATAAGCTACCTTGTAAACCCTCTTTATCACCACATAAGGACCAACATATCTTGGACTCAACTTCCTCTTTTTACCAAAATGGACCACACCTTTCATTGGAGAAACTTTCAAATAGACCTAATCGCCCACTTTGAATTCAAGGTCTCTTCTTCTCATATCAGCATAGGATTTTTTGCGACTTTGGGTTGTTTTCAACCTTCCCCTAATCATCCTAACCTTCTCAAGAGCCTCCATAACTAGATACGGTCCCAATAAATCCACCTCTCCAACCTCAAACTAACCAACCGGTGATCTACAACGTCTCCCATAAAGAGCCTCAAAAGGAGCCATACCAATGCTAGAGTGATAGCTATTGTTGTAGGCAAACTCAATAAATGGAAGTTGATCATCCCAACTACTTTTAAGCTTCAAGACACAAGCCCTAAGCATATCCTCAAGTGTTTGAATGGTTCTTTCGTCTTGGCTATCCATTTGAGGGTGAAAGGCCGTACTAAGGTGAACTTTTGTACTAAGACCCCTTTGGAAAGGTCTCCAAAAATGTGAAGTAAATTGTGCCTCACGATCTAATATGATGGACAAAGGAACCCCATGTAACCTTACTAAGTCATGAATGTATAACCTTGCATAGTCTTCAGCCCATATGTGGTCTTAACTAATAGAAAATAAGCCGATTTCGTCATCATATCAACCACAACCCAAATGGAATCAAAACCTTTTCTAGTCTTGGGCAACCTTACCACAAAATCTGTATTAATCACCTCCCACTTCCAAGTAGGAATCTCTATATCTAGGGTTAGGCCACCTGACCTTTGATGTTCGGCTTTGACTTGTTGACAACTATGACAACCAGAAATGAATTTGGCAATGTCCCTCTTCATGCCTCCCCACCAATACACATCCAACAAATCTCTATACATTTTAGTGGAACCCGGGTGGATAGAATAAGAAGAATTATGGGCCTCATTAAGGATTTTATCACTCAAACCATCAACACAAGACACACACAATCTATCTTGGTATCTAAGGGCACCATCTCCCCCTTGGGAGAAAACCTCTACTTTGCCCTCTCTCACCAAGGCCTTCGATTCAAGAAAGGAAGAGTCAAGATCTTGTTTGGCTAGTGATGATGTTCACGCTCCAATAAGAAAGCAGTTGCTATCAGCAATTAACTTTACCGAAGGTAAGGGCCGAATGCACAGGGAATGCAGGGTTTGACTACAAGAATTCACTATCAATCATTTCGAGTATCGATAACTAAAATCTCTAAATTGGGGGGGGGTGTTTGTGATTCAGGAACAAAATAAAATAAACACTATACTACGATGCAGAAAAACACTCAATTTTAGAGATAACTTGGGAATTGTGTTCCCCATGGTTTGTTGACTCAATTACCCTAGCTAACATAACTATAATTGGAGATTCCCATGCAGGACGGTAACTTAGGTTCTTCCATCCCTGTTGTGAAGGTAAAGGTTGAATTTCACTATGATGCTTGGTCGGCTACCATGGAGTGCCAACTAACTGTTACCTATTGTCCCAGTCAACCTCCCCTTGGTCAGGCTTGGTTGATTAGAAGAGAACACATCAATGGAATTTTGTCATCTACTTCCGTTTTCCTATTCGTTACTACCTTGGTCAGGATCGTGATAGTAAGCGGGGTTTGGTATTAGCCACCATCAAACAACAATCATAATGAAGAGAAATAGGCAATACATGTGAAACTCCACTCATAGAAATGCAATAAACCTAGGTTATCTCGAGTCAAATACCCATGGTTCCCACAACCTCAAGTTGTAGATGCTTAGCTACTCATGGGTAAGGAAACACCAACAAAAATGCGAATAAAAGGCATGATTAAGAATTTTACCCAAAGCAATGAAGATTGAAAACACCACAAGTTATAAACCATAAGCTTGATAGATTGATAATAAGCACAAAACAAGATTTGCAATCCCAAAATAGGGTTTTCCAAGAGAAAATGATTGGAAAGCTAAAAACCTAAAAGTTTTTTTTAGACTATATTTAAAGATGATTGTCTCTTCTCCCTTTTCGAATCCCCTAATAAAAACCCTGACTTAAACTATTTATAGTGTTTACAAAATAACCCTAAAAATTATACAGAAAAGACAGCTAGCAGCTCGTACGCCTAGCAGGTACGAATCGTAGGGTGACCTACGAGTTGCAATCAGGGTCTCGTATCAGGTTCTTGGAATCTTGGACTCAACCTATGAGTTGTAATCAGGGTCTCGTATCAGGTTCTTGGCATCTTAGACTCAATTGGTACGACCCATTAGTACAAGTGATAGCCCAAGCTACGACGCGTATGCTCCTCTCATAGTCTAGGACTTCAGTTATTGATCCAAAGTTTGGGCTCTCTGATTCCTATTACAAGTACACCTATACGAGTCATAGTGAGACCTACGACTCGTAGGGTTGACCTTCATTTAGCAGATTTCTGATTTTTGGTCTCTATGTCTTGCTATGATAGCACCCTACAACTCGTAGCTTGGGCTACGACTCATAGGTGAACTCGTATATTCTATGCTTCAGTAGAATCTGCAACCTTTCTCCAAAATCATTCCTACCTAACGTTTTTGCAAGAACAACACAAAAACACATAAAAACCATAAAAAGTCGTATTAAGAATAGACAAAATCCCTTGTTTAAGGCATCAAATGTGTTGTATTTTGACAGCACATCAACACACTTAAGTTAGAATAGTTGCTTGTCCTCAAGCGATGACTCAATCTACGCAGACAATGAGAAATACTTAGTAGTTGTATCAATGGCATATATATATCTTTCACTCTAATCCAGGTACCCAACTATCACTTTCAAAATAAGATTGTAAAGCTACTAAGCACAACTAGAACATGATGATGAATCTAGCAACCCAACTATGATAAGCTAAGAGCATCGACCATCAATAATCACTGGTATAGCCATATGCTAATGAAGTAGTGCAAATGCCCTCATAGAAAAGAAGTCCCTATTACTCACTCAAAAAGAGTTTAGAATTCAAGGACTAAGGAAGCATTCTCACTCTCACAATGGAAATTCATGCACAATGACTAATACCACAGGCTTGCCTCTATACTCATCTTCTGACTTGGTGACAAAGTGGATTTGGATCACTTTATGACTTAGGGGCTTGTAACATAGGTTCAGGGGGCTTTGGTATGGTATTTTAGGCGAGTAGTGACTAAAACCTATCCTTGAACCATGTTTACCAACACTTTTGCTTTTATAACCCAATCGTTTTCATTAAATCCACCCTTATTCTCCTGTTTCCAACTTTTCTCGAGTGATTTCTTTCTATTTTCAGCTGTGCCTTATTTCTAAACTCAATCCTTGCTACTTTTTCTCAATTCAAGACACTTTTCTTTTCTTTTTCTTCACTTGGCTCATGATTCTTCATTTCTTTCTTTACTTCCCAACTAACCACCTCATTGTTATTACTTTACCACAATAAGGGCCACCCCCAACATAGGCTTTTAGCTTGAGGTGAAGTACACAATATTTATTCCCCAAACCAGGGCCACACTTTGTAGCCACCATCAACTTAAGCTTTTAGCCTCAATTAAGGTTCATATGTTCAAGGATAGACCAGGGCCAATATCAAGGTATTTCATCAAACAAGGTTAAGATAGTGAGGTGTCAAGAAAGAATGAGTACATGGGAGGCTCAAAAATTTGGAACAAGGGATTCACTTACTCATTTGGAAGGTCATTTAGGCTGAAAGTGGGTTTACTAAAAGAATAAAGACCTAAGATCCTTTCCAAATTAACCACATCATCAAACCAATTTTAGAGTAACAAGGCAAGTTCTGATTCCATACAAGATGCATGAACATAGCAATATAAGCTCACAACACACATAACATTGCACCCACAATCAAGTATAGACTCAGATGTCATGCTTCAAGCCTCAACTTACCTTTACATTATCAGAACAAATATCACCAGATTATCAAAATGCATGAGTGCATCAATAATCACAATCTCAAAAATTTTGAGGGTACCCAATTTTTCAAATCATTCAAAAAACATTTAAAGACTATGTATATGCCAATAGATAACACCACTATGAATTTACACATTATCTACACTACCTAAACATGTCGGTTCAACAGAAAGTTTAAACATCCACAAGGAAAAAGAATCACAGCAAGAAAACCTTGTGATAAAAATAGGGGAAGTTATGGACTCGAGGTTACTCAAACTTCACCTTAATCCATAACTTCCCACACCCCACCAAAATAGAATACTTTGTCCTCAAAGTAAAGATAAGAATGAAAACCAAACATGATAAAATATATACATACATACATATATATATATATGCACACACATTAAAAACCAAAAACTAACATCCACAATATAAGTAAAAACAACATCCAACATAAAAATATTTAAACACATCCAAAATCCAACATAATAAAAGATTGTCTAACAACAGAATAAAGTATCCATAAAGACAAAAATAAGAACTAGGGTCAAAAGGAGTCAAACATCGTGGTGCATCAAGCACCAGTCTCTGGCTGCTCAGTAGAGTCCTGGGTCACCATCTCCTCCTCAGTAATCTGGGTCGTAGCTGTACGTGAACTATCCTCTCCATGTGAATGCTACTGCTCCCTATCTCTCTATATGGTCGCCAATAGGATCAATTCCTACACCACCTCCTCTAGTATCAGCTCCTCCATCGGGGCTGCTGGGTCATCAGGTCAAGGCCTCTTCTGGCTCATCTCTAGATCATCTATACGAGGGGCCTCTTCCTATGAACATGCGGGTGCTCAGCTAGCCAGTCAAACACCTCGCCACCCACCGGTGCTACCTCTGAGACTGCAATAGGGGTTGCTAACATCTGTAGTAGGTCGGCCTGAACTTGGCCAACTCCTCGACCACTGCACTTGTATCAATAGGCCTAGCACCCTCAAGTCTCCGCTAGACTCTAGCCTCAAATACGTTAACTCGGGCATCCACTGCTCTGATCTCTTATCTGCTAATGCACAGGTGAGTGACTTTATCCTCTCTTCTGAGTCCCTCAAAATCCTGCTGACCTAAGGTCTGACCTGTGCAGCTAAAGCCTGTAGCCTGGACTCCGCTGTAGCCACCTTGCACAATACTGCCTAAAAAGCAACAATAAAGATAATAGAATCAACATGTTATGTAGATGTTGCTGGTTCTGGCGTACTGGAGGATAGTGTGGACTTGATCTCAATGGCTGGTGTAGGCTCTGCAGCGGCTGAAGTAGTACCGGTGGCAGCTGGAGGTGCACCCTTTCTGGGGCTCTACCGGGAATAGCTCTGGAATGGCTAGAAGAGCTGCTCGTGGTAAGGCCACCGGGGTTCACGTCAGCCTTAATCAAGCTAGAGTCCATGGTGGGTGTGGCCTCTATGTGCTCGTCCCAATGGCGGTCGATAGGAATACCCGCTGCACTACACAAATGATAAATTAAAACAGGAAATGGCAGTGAGGTGTTCGTCCGGACGGTTGACTCGTAGATCTCCTACGATATGACCCGGCCCAGTTTATCTTATAACTAGCTAGGATGGTGGCTAATAACACAAACCCTTCTCCAAGGTGATCACATTAACCGTGAAAATGGGTTAGATATGCCAACGGATAATGGACCAATAAAACTAAGCCCAGAAAGAGAGGTGAGCCTTCGTTATAGGATCTACGTGGTTTTTAACCCATGTCGGCTCTAAACCTTCCTCACAAATCTTACCGACAATCCATCATAGAAGCTCTGAGGCTCTCTGTAAGAGGCCCAAACTGGATTTGGCAAATAGTCTCCTTAGAACTAGGAACTCTCCTGCCCTAGACTGGCACCACCCATAACCTCAGCTGCTCAATCAGCTTCTTGTTCTTCGGTAACCCTCGGTGGAGTATAGCAAGATATGTCGCATAAAACTCACGGAGCACATAAGGGGCATACTTTCCTAACTATTGTGTAGTCCATCGTAGCCCGTATCTGTCTAACTTTCCTTCTAATCCTGGCACCTTATCCAACCCTGAGTCTTTCAGTCTAGAATCTTCATGAAACTGCCACATCAGTTTTCCCTGTTCCTTGGGTCTAACCCATAGTCATATATCTCCTTCATCCCTGGGACACACCATCCGCGATCAGCTAGGGGTTGTGCCTGGACTTCTTCCTGATAGGTCTGGGAGGTTCTCTTAGACTTTTACTCTAACCCTGAGTGTGTGGGGGTCATCTGTGGTAGGCAGCTATCAAACTCATCTCCATTACCTTGTTGTTACTCCTCTTCAGATTGGAAGGATCTACTAACTTCCATGGGAGTCTGGCGTTGTACGTGACCAGGAATGAGTTTATTCTGACCCTATGGACCTCTAGAGACCCCTCAGATCTCTAGACCTCAGAAGATTCATCAATCAACCTTTGTTGAAATGTCCAGATTGCTCGTTTTTCATTTGGAGGCATTGTATCTGCAAAACAACCATATAACAGCATATTAGCTACAAGATTTTTGACCAATCAATGATCACAAAGCAAAGAACATGTAACACAACCACTTAAACATAGAAACAAAACAAAAATCTCTAATACAATTGCAAGTCTGCAGATACGAGTACAGTTATGACTCGTAGGATGTCCGATGAGTCATACACTATTCTTGTAGTAATAAAATTTCTTACAAAAATGAAGACTGAACTCATATACGAGGGGTAATTACGACTCGTAGTGGAGCCTACGAATCATAGTCTGGCCTCATACCTATTTCCAGAGACATTTTCAAGAACTTAGTCAGGAGTACGAGACCCTCCCTATGAGTTATAATCGTTATTACAAGTCATTTATAGGTCTTGTATGAGAAATATGAAGAAACCATAGGTGGCTAATGCTTGCTACAAGGGACCACTATGACTTGTAGGGGAGCCTACGAGTCATAGGAGGGCTCGTAGCTGAAAACAGAAGATGCTAGTAGTGTCTAATGCTTTCCCACAACAAGCACAAACAAGACAAACAAACATAGGAATTGGCAATTAAAAGAGGATTACAATATATTTGACACATAGGTAGCCTAAAATGACATCAGAAAGTTAAAGCAACCATTATCCCTAAGAATCAAAGTCAGTTCCTCGATATGTCGATCAAAACCAAGTGCAATTTCATAGCCAAACTCACACTTTGACCAACAAAACATTACATTGAAATGCAAGAACAATTCAAACATTGTCAATCACGTCTAACACTTTATGGCATATAAAACAAACCCACACCTCCTAAATTCCAACTCCAAAGACAATCCTCACAATGGTCGGGCAACAATTAAACATTACATTCTATGGACCCAAAATTTACACAATTATAACTACCCACTCAAGGATTTTAATCAAGGTTCAATTCAAGGCAAACTATTTTAAAACATACAAACCCTAGATTTCTTGTCAAGGTCGCCGCATCACCACATGAGTATGACTATTCATGGTTAAAACAAGCATATGTTCACACCAAGAATTATATTCACCACAATAGTGCATTGAATTTAACCACGAAGTTTACCAATTGATAAAGGAGTTTAACCAAGGAAACGGAGATCGAAAATCAAGCCAAAACCCTTGAAAATAATAACCTCGCCGAAATTCTTGCCCGAAAATGATGTGGGTAGCCGGGATTTTAGTTGGAAAAATGAATGGGGGAGAGTGATAGGGGATTTCTATCGATATTAGGGTTATGTAAATGAAAATTTGGGGTCAAATTTTAGTTTGACCCCTTTTAAATGAAACTGGGTCAACATTTTAATAACTACAGAATGGGACTACGAGACCCGAACTACGAGTCGTAGGGTGTCCTATGACTTATAAGCCCCTATCTTGTAGCAAACCCAACACTTGTGAAAATTTAAAATGCATACCTGGGTACTATGAACCCTACTTACGATCCGTAGAAGACCCTACGAATCAAAAGGTTGGCTCGTAGTGTGTGTGCCAATTTCTGATACTCACTGTTTCCCTCTATAAGGCATGACTGCGAGTCATAGTGGTGACTACGACTCGTAGGCCTGCTCGTAAAATCTGGTCCAAGTACCATTTTCTCACTTCTTCAGTTCTTCAATTTCAACCTGCAAACCAAGTCTCTAAAGCACAACAATCTCCAAAATATTACAACTGCATCGATGTCTTTCAACTTAGAACAAAAAAATATCCTACTACCTAAAGTCTCAATAACCAAACACACTTAAAACAGACAAAAAATTATGAAAAATGCTTGGTTGCCTCCGAAGAAGCACCTTGTTTAATGTCATGGCTCGGCGTAGTCATCCTCAATTATCAGGAATTATCAAGGAACCAAACCTCACTCTTCAAATCAACCGGGTGTTTCATTGATTGCCGAATGTTGAACACTACCTCCACCTCATTGGCCCTAAATCGAAGTTGACCTGAATCCATATCCACAAGAGTTGTCCCAATGGCCAGAAATGGTCTTCCCAAAATAAAGGGCACCTCGAAATCAACATCACAATCAAGGATCACAAAATCCATAGCAAAGATGAGTTTATCAACTTAAACAAACATGTCAGGAAGCATTCCCTCCGGCTTTTTGATGGTTCGATCCGCTATGAGCAATCGCATGCTCGTTGGGGTCGGAGTACCAAGACAAGCTTTTTGAATAAAGAAAGAGGCATTAGATTGATGCTCGCTTCTAAGTCACACAATGCTCTTGCAAACTCAACATCACCTATGGTGTAGGGGATGGTGAATGCACCAAGGTCCTCTCGTTTTTGAATAAGGCATTTGGTCATGATAGCACTACATTGTTGGAGCTCCTGTTAGAACTCTTGGCTCAAAGTGCATTTCTTTATCACCAAATCCTTCATATACTTGGCGTACCCGGGCATCTTTTCCAAAGCTACTAGAAGGGGAATTTTGATGGATAGTTGCTTCAACATTGAGAGGAAGTGTTTGAATTTATCCTCCTCTTGCATTTTCTTAAGCCTTTGAGGGAAAGAAGGAGGAGTTTTTGGAATTGACTTCAATTTTTCTTGTCTCTTACTCTTCTCGTTGCATCCCAACAATCTCCGAACCTTTTCCCCCACCCACAACTTTGCCACCAAGAACCTTCTCATTAACTTCATCCATAATTACCGGCATAGGGGGATCTATGGTGCTTTTGCCACTCCGAGTCATGACTGCCATGCAATGCCCTTCATTTTTAGGATTTTTTGAACCATATTGCTTAGTAAGGTGCCCTTTTTGCATTGGTTCAATTGCAAAGAAACTTTCCCAAATGATTGCTCTAGTTGCTTAATCGCCACCGAGTGAGACTCTATTTTTTGGTTAATACTTGAGATATCCGCTTTCATACCCTTCAGGGTCTCAACTTGGTGATTGACTCTGTTCAACAACTTGTAAAACATCTCTTCAAGCCTAGAAGTGCTTGGCACAGCATCACTATTGTGGGGCGACATGTAAGGACCATTCCTATGGCCATATCTTCTACCCTATTTGGAGTCCGGTATCCTCTCTCTTTCATAGTACCCACCTCGATTATCTCTATAAGCACTATCACGGTTGTAGGTCTGACCTTGATTCTCAAACCTTGCCTCCAATAGTCTGCAATAGACCCTTAAGGATTATTCCAAAAACCCGCCACTTGATTAATCACAAAACAAGCATCTTCATCAAAGAATGGATCTTCATAGATGGGAGCCTTATGAGGTTGGTGCGTGACCATCTTGACACTTGCTTGGTTTTGCTTCAAAACCAAGTCCATGATTGTGCGAAGTTGAGCAACTTGCTCCATGGTCTCCTCATTGACCTTTACTTGCTCATTGTTGGTGTTGACCGCACAAGAAGTCTTCATTCCACCCGCTCTCGTTGATCCCATGCTCTATTAGTTTTAATTACTTGCTCCATCCTTGCGGCTATCAATGCAAAAGGTTGGTCAAGGAACATTCCTTCCAAGATTGTGTCAGCGCAAGATTGACTATTCACATCAACTGCCCCATAGAAAATCTCAACTAAGGCATCATCAACAATCTTGTGATCGGGGACCATCCTCAAGCATTTGGTATGTTGTGCTAATAGAGTCACTCGGCAATTTCTCAAAGTTGTTTATTTGATCCTTGAGCTTCAACTTCTTAGATCCTGGGAAATATCTTTCAAGAAATACTCTCTGAAGCTCAGCTCAACTTGTTATGGTACCCAGAGGAAGCTCAGACAACCACACCACTGCATTCTCAGTCAGTCACAATGGGAACACTCTTAAAGCAATGGCATCAAGAGAAAGATTTTGTGTCCCCATGATACTCTTGCGGACAAACACCACATTTGAGAGATGACGGTGGGGATACTCTAAAAGTAGCCCTATGAATAATCCATGGTTTTGGAGCATTTGAAGTAATCCACTCGACATCGAGAACTTAGCATATGCCGGTAGTGGAGGCAACACTATAACACTAGTAACATCCATGGACATAGGGTTCAAATGATATTGGTTCCATCCGTAATTGTTCTCATTGAATTTCCTAAGTTGTGGCCTATTATCCCATAGTGGTGGATTCTCCTCTCTTCTCATATCATCATTCATATTTATATCCTCTTCAACTGCAATATCCTCATTTACTTGAGCCATTCTTCTAAAAAGTGAGTGAATTTCCAAATCGATCAGAGTTAAGGGATATCCTTGGCTCTTTATATTGGGCATACAACCTAGTACACCCTGCAATTAAAATGAAACAACAAAAATAAAAATAAAAGTAAAATACAAGAGAGTTTAGAAATTAACACTAGAACTAAATAATAGTGAAATCAAGTCAAAACCTAGTCGTATCCCCCGGCAAAGGCACCATAATTTTTTATGATGTTCACGCTCCAATAAGTAAGCAGTCACTGTTAGCAATTAGCCTAACTGAAGGTTAGGGTCGAATACACAGGGAATACAGGGTTTAACTACAAGAATTTACTATCAATCATTTCGAGTATCGGTAACTAAAATCTCTAAATGGGGGGTTTGCGATTCAAGAACAAAATAAAATAAACACTATACTACGATGCGGAAAACACTCAATTTTAGGGACAACTTAGGAATTGTGTTCCCCATAGTTCGTTAACTCAATTACCCTAGGTAACATAACTACGATTGGAGATTCGCAGGCAGGACAGTAACTTAGGTTCTTCCAGCCCTGTTGTGAGGGTGAAGGTCGAATTTCACCATGGCGCTTGGTCGGCTACCATGGCATGCCAACTAACCGCTACCTATTGTCCCATTCAACCTCCCCTTAGTCAGGTTTTGATGATTAGACGAGAACACATCAATCGAATTTTGTCATCTACTTCCCTTTTCCTATTCGTATTACCTTGGTCGGGATCCTGATAGTTGGTGGAGTTTGGTGTTGGAGATGACTAAACAACAATCATAATGAAGAAAAATAGACAATACATGTGAAACCCCACTCATAGAAATGAAATAAACATAGGCTATCTCAAGTCAAATGCCCATGGTTCCCACAACCCCAAGTTGTGAGTGCTTAGCTACTCATGGCTATGGCAAAACCAACAAAAATGCAAATAAAAGACATGATTGAGAGTTTTACCCAAAGAAATGAAGATTAAAGACACCACAAGTTGCAAACCACAAGCTTGATAGATTTATAATAAGCACAAAGCAAGATTGCAATCCCCAAAATAGGATTTTCCAAGAGATGATGATAAGCTAAGCTAAAAACCTAAAAGTTTTTCTGAGAGTAATTCAAAGATGATTTTCTCTTCTCCCTTTTCGAATCCCCTAATAAAACCCTAACTTAAACTATTTATAGTGTTTACAAAATAACCCTAAAAATTATACAGAAAAGACAGATGGCAGCTGGTACGCCTCCCAAGTACGACTCATAGGGTGACCTACGAGTCGTAATCGGGGTCTCGTATCAGGTTCTTGGAATCTTGGACTCAACTAGTACAACCCACAGGTACGAGTCGTATGCTCCTCTCGTAGTCTAGCCCTTCAGTTGTTCATCCAAAGTTTGGGCTCTCTGATTCCTGCTACGAGTACACCTATACGAGTCGTAGTGAGACCTACGACTCGTAGGGTGGCCTCGTAGGGTTGAACTCCACTTAGCAGATTTCTGATTTTTAATCTTTGTTTCTTGCTACGATACCACACTACGACTCGTAGCTTGGGCTACGACTCGTAGGTGAACTCGAATGTCCTATGCTTCAGTAAAATCTGCAACTTTTCTCCAAAATCATGCAAACCTAACATTTTGGACCAAAAACACAACAACAAATAAAAAAATAAAAAGTCACATTAAGAACTCACAAGATCTCTTTCTTTAGGCATCAAATGTGCTATATTTTGATAGCACATCAGCTATCACCTCATCAACAAATAAAGATTTAGACCTGTCAACAAAAACACCATCATCACCAACCTCTTCCAACCTAACCCCCAATATGGCTAATTGATACACCTCCTGAGCCATTTCCCTATCACCTCCGTCAACATGAGCTCGGGTACCCATAGACACCCTACTTAAAGCATCTGTCATAATATTTTCCTTACCCAGATGATAATGCACACTCATATCATAGTCTTTAAGAAGTTCTAACCATCTCCTTTGCCTCAAGTTGAGGTATTTTTGAGTGAAAGTATATTGGATGCTCTTATGATCGGTGAACACATCCACATGCACCCCATACAAATAGTGACACCAAATCTTTAACGCAAACACAACAGTGGCCAACTCTAGATCATATGTAAGGTAGTTCGTTTTATGTACCTTGAGTTGTTTAGAAGAGTAAGCTATGACCTTTCCAATTTGCATCAACACACAACCCAAACAAACCCGGGAAGCATCACAATACACCACAAATTCCTCAAGCCCATCTGATAGTGATAATATAGGAGCGGACACAAGCTTATCTTTCAATCTTTGGATGCTCCTCTCACACCCATCGGTCCACACAAACTTAACTTTCTTTTGAGTCAATTTTGTCATAGGGGAAGCAATGGAGGAGAACCCATTCACAAACCTTCTATA
>JAABOM020083344.1:0-31124 GCA_011800125.2 Solanum clarkiae | reverse complement strand
AGAAGGAGAGGACTGGAATTCTCAGTAGGGGATTGGGTATTTTTAAAGGTGTCTCCAATGAAAGGAGTTATGAGATTAGGTAAGAAAGGAAAACTGAGCCCACGTTATATAGGGCCATATAAAATTATTCTGAGGTTTGGGTAGGTTGCATATGAACTAGAGCTATCCCGGGAGCTTTCAATGGTTCATCCAGTTTTTCATGTCTGAATGCTTCGAAAATGCATAGGTGACCCATCCCGTATCACTCCTATTGAGGATGTGCAGGTTACAGGAGATCTCACCTAAGAAGAGGTACCTATTGCTATTCTAGATCGTCAAGTTAAGAAGCTAAGGAATAAACAAATAGCTTTAGTAAAAGTACTTTAGAGAAACCAGTAAGCAGAAGAAATAACATGGGAGGCCAAGTACACGATGAAATAAAAATACCCTTACTTATTTGAAGCTAAAGAGGAAGTCCAACAAGCAGAATTGGGATACTAATAGGAAAGTGTGATTGAATACTTAGAGTGTTGTCAAAAGTTTGTGTAAGTAATGATTTAAACTTGGTTAACCTATCCAATTGTGCTAACATTCGAGGACAAATGTTCCTAGGGGGAAAGATATAATACCCTACATCTTACAATACTAGTACCATGAAAATGAAATATGGTATGGCTTTGTCAAATTAGCGCCCATTTTTAAAAGTGTTTGAATCTCAAATTAGAGGGTGATATGTATGTCTAACACTGAAGAGGGTCGAGTGTAAATAAATTTTATGTCAAATACAGGAGATCACAACCCTAAACTAAGTGAGAGAAATGAGGTACTTTTAGGACTTAGGAAGCTAGCAGGTGAGTTACCTACTTGCTTAGCTTAAATTTTTTAGCTAAATGGAGACGAGACCTGACGTCGAATTTGTCCAAGTCTGATTATGAAAAAGGTCCGTGTTAAGGGTGTAACTTTAGCCCATGTTTTAGCATCATAACTGGACTATAATTTTAGCCCAAGAATAATGTAAAAATGTCCCAAGTACATCACAACCCACTTGACTATTTGGGCCGAAACTAAGTAAAGAGAAATTTGGAAAATGGGCAGCCAAGGCCCATCAACTTTGAGACCCATTTAGACCCAAGTGTGAGGGCCAAACTACTGTATAACTAGCTTAACAGTATATGTTAATATGTGGTCAAAATCTCAAGAGAAATTTGGCCAAAGAGACTCTTTAAAAGGACTCAAAAATATCCCCTTAAGTTATTTCGCTTTGGAACAATTTTCAGCTTTCCTAAAGACTCTTTTTCTCTCTTTACTTCACTTCAGAAGGTAGCCAATACAACCCTCTAAGGTTCTTGAAGGAAACCTAAATCTGGAAGGCTATGGTGAGTGGAAATATCCATGTATTTGCTATATTTATTCCATGAAAAATAAGAAATATATGCTAGTTGAGCTTGCTGAAATTATTAGACAACATGTGTTCCAAAAGTTGTTGTACATTTTTCTTGTTTATTTGGAAGCTTTTCTCTTTTTAATTTGATTGATTATGAAGGGATTCTACTTTTATTAATGTGTATTGCTTCTATAATGATGTATAATAGTTGTTGCACCATTTTTACAGTTCGCGAAAGTGAGTTCTTGTGTGATATCATAATTGCGCTCGTAATAGGAACTAGTGGGCTGATTGATTGAGGATTATGGTATCACGTCTTCCACCTATTCTGAGGACTATTTTTGAACTATTTTAGGACAAGTTTTATGTGTATATATGTTTGTGTGTATATATGGTGGGGACTATTTGGTTAAAGTTGGAACATGTTTGGAATTATCGACTTCAAAATGTAGCGAAGGGATGTAATGTTATGCCGCCCATTTGTATGTTGTGTAGAATTGTTATGTGTTGTGCCTTTTGGGCTGTTGTAGGACTATTATGGCACTTCAAAAGGCTGCACATGATATGTATATGAGAATGTGTATTAGAAAATATGATTAGGGGAGGAAAGGTTGAAAGAATACGCTCGGGTTTATAATTATCCGCTTGCTGTCCGTGTATATTTTTTTTTATGAAATTGGACTGTCAAGATGTATTTATTGGCTTCTAATGCTTGTTTTATCACCTACTATGTTTTAGATAAATATTTGGAGGAAGGGAAGGTTATCTTGAGGTAATAACGAGGTCATACAACGAGTTATATAAGGCTACTCGATTTCGTATTACTTGCCATGAAATCTAGATTCTTCCTTGGAACATAAAAGCACCTACCAACTCCGACATAACTATTAACTGTGTCTCCACTCTTTCACATGCTCATATGCTCCCATACATAGTACCCTTCAATCTGCATACATACGTGGATACCAAGTTAAATGGGTTCTTGTTGCTAAATAAAGTTCACGAGTTTTTTCATCTCAGACGCATTTCACTATTTGTGTAACGTGCTCTTTTCATTGTCATATTGTCTTTATGATTATTTAAATATCACATGCTACATCTAAAGTCCTATAGCTCCAATATTATGACAACCAAAAGAATCATCCCAAAGGTAATTGGCAAATAAAGTAAAGCATATTGCTTGTTGATGGGTGGTAACCCGAGGGGTGGAAGAATCAGCTAGCTAGGGTTGATCCTATCACAGGGGGTAGCCCAAGGGGTTAAAGGAAAAGCCTAGCGAAGGCCGATCCTGATATAGATTTACCACTGATCAGCTAGTCATTTGTGTTACATAATGTGCAAAGATTATACAGTAAAGGTAAAGTAATAAAAAAATATAAAATATATGATTCCGCAGTATAACTAAGGGTGGTCTCTTATTCTACACCAGTCCATAGTTTCATCTAAGTTGTTACTTCTTATACAGTGTTTCCTGCGTTACATATTCAATACATTATCTCGTACTAATGTCCCTTACGGGGGACCTATATTTCATGTTACACGTACAGGTGTTAGTTGATCTCCCAGTAGGAGTACAGGATATCCAGCTATTATACGAAACTCCAGGTTGCTTCAGAGTTTTGTGTGTCCAGAGCTTATATTTTTGTATTGTATAGTTAGTCAAGGTGGGCCCTGTCCCAACTCTTATCAGATACTTTTTCATATCTAGAGGCTTTGTGGACTATGTAAATTAAAGTGTGGTTATGTCTCGTATTTTAGACACCATGGCCCTAACGGCCTAGCCATATGCATTTCCTTTTGGGTTGTTATCACTGTTTATTTTCTCAATGGCATGTCAAATGTAGAAATCCCTTATAATATATATATATATATATATATATATATATATATATATATATAGAAAGCACATGGACATAGGTTGGTTCTCTAGAGTCTTATCGGCAACGACTATCAGTCCGCCCTAACAGGACTTTGAGCGTGATAAATAGTTAGCTTTAGTACATCCATTTAGTCATCTTAGGAGGTCACCTTAGCAAGTGAAATCTCCCTTTATTCCAGTGTAGAGGAAACATTGGGGCTTCATGGCTTAGCTCACATGGTTTATGTTAATTAAAAGTAGCTCATACCTATTTATGGTCCCTTGTTAATCCCAAATGGTACTTCTTCTAAAGGTATATGACTGTGTCTTCAAGTATTTAAGGTGGTCCTCATTATGATTACTAATGTTTCTTTTATGATAAAATAATCTTTCAACTAAAGTGATGTATTGTTTGTCCAAGGATATTACTGTTTATATTGTACATAACAACATATGTTTTCTACTAATCTAAGTTTATGTGCATTATGTTACAATCAAATAAGGGTATGTTCTTTATTTCTCGTATGCATTATCTCATGATCTATGGTTAAAGTAATGTGTCAAATGATCACATATATGTATGTCCTTCTCACGCTTCGAAGATGTTTCTTCTATGGTATATAATTTAAATCCCTAGAATTCATGAATCTCCCAACTTTATATGATTTTTATATTCACAAATATGTTCATTCATGCATCCTACTAAGTCCATTCTAAAGTTTCCTTTTGATTTTTAAATGATATTGGCTTTATTATGACTTGTTAATGCCTTTGTAAATGTATATTTTAAAATGAGACTTATCATAAATCATCTCATTATTGTTTCTATGTCATGCATTCCATACCTACATATCAATACATTCAAAATACCGATGCATACTCTATGGTTACATGATTTAACCTTTTAGAGAGTGATGCTCCTCGAAATCCTCCACATGACTAGCTTTGTGTTATTTAAGACGGGAGTTGCTGAGCCCTCTAGTTTGGAGAGAGAATCCTATTTGTCTTTCTAGATTGATGTTTCAAGACATTTTACTTTTTGTTTTATAATTTCATTTTCTACGATTTTATTTGAGGGCGAGCTTGAACATGTCTTAGCCCTACCAATTCTATGTTAAAGGTAATTTTGGACACATCCTATGGTTGTACCAAGTTCCTTATCTCATTATGGCTTTATATTGTGGTCGTTAGCCCCCGTTTTTCTTAGTTTTCAATCTTATCTTTACATTATTACCTATTATATGTTTTATGAATGCTAAGAGGCTTGTTCTTCAGGTTTCTCATTCGCCATATTATGATTAGGCCCTAGGTTTGGGTTGTTACAAACTTGGTATCAGAGCATGATGTTATAAAATGGTCCATGAGTCCAGTAAATTGTGTTGAATAGATTCTTACTCATAGGAGTGATGTACGCAACATCTATTAGCAGGAGGCCATAAGGCGTTAGGAAATGTCTCACTTCTTTTTTGATCTATGTCATTCTTTCGAGTTATCCTAAGGATCCCTACCTCTAATAGATCATTCTTTGCACTTTTTTAAATAAATAATGCCTCCAAGAATAATGCCTGAAGCTCCTCAAGATGAGGAAGTGACATGTGGAATTTTAAGTCGCTTTCACTATGTTGGCATTAATTGTGGCCAATAAAGCTAACCAAGGAGTCTGTGTTCCAAATGCTCCCACTTGAGCTTTGATAGTAACGGACTTCACTAGGATAAACCCTCTTATGTTCCTGATGATGTTCAAGAGCACCTAGAATTTGGAACAAGTGGACAACCGCATAATAACCCAATAAAGAGTTAGGGTTGAATCCCAAAGGGAATGGACATTCATGAGATGAAGTAATGAGTTGAACTAGGCACTTCTAGTGTCAAAATGGGGGGTTGCAAATAAATTGAAATGAGTGTTCAGCTAACATTAGTTCTAAGATGTAAATTAACAATCAAATGAAAGAGAATATCGAGGGTGTGTAGATAAGACACGAGAACAAATTAACCTGGTCTAAATACTTAGTTGTTTGAGTTAAGAATATGTGAGTAAGCTAGGTTGCTGGTAACTACTACCTCATTTATGATAGCACTAATTTTTCACATGAAACTTTTACAACTTCACATGCAAATAACTCAAGCACACGCCTAACTTAAGCAACTATGAGCAAATCTCCTAATACTTTAGCCATTGACCCCAATTTTGTGGCTTTCAATTGAAGCCCCAAAAGGTTTCCAGCTAATACACTTGTTACCCACTCCAATCACTAAAATCAATGTAAATAATTAGAGATCTAAAGTTAACCCATAATTTACAACCTCTAGATTATAAGTTAAACAAGATAACAAATGTAAACTCACTCAGTTTAACATCAAAACAATCAAAATATCATAGACATAGATAAGAATTCAAGAACCCATATCACACACATCCCCAATATTAGGGTTTTTGCCACACATGTTCAATGGTAAGAAAATAATTCCATGATTTGTAGCCATGAATGTGGGTAAGATGAATTACAAGATAATAGTTGAATTGTTTCTACTAATCTCTCAAACCTCTCCTACTAAAGCTTGGAAATCACAAAACCTTTGTACTTGTTTAGCAAGAAGCTTTTATGTACTCTCTCAATCTCTATCTCTATATGGTAAGTTGCAAAAATCTAATATGGAATTCTATATACAATGTTTTTTCCAAAATACTTTTATAGTCCATGCAATTTTCTCTGAGTTTGGGCACCATTTCATTGTTCAGAGATCAAGGTTGGCCATCACCGTACACTTCGACGATGTGCCAAATTTGCACTAGAGCAGCTTCTCGTGCATCACCTGAAGGCTCTATATTTGCAACTATCGGCAACATCTTCGTTCCTCGTTAATCTTATTCAATGATCTGTTGAACCTACACTTACTTTGCCTTTTTATCACAAACTCAGGTGTTTGAACATTGCAATATTAGGTGGTCTCAGTTGCCTTTTGGCAATTCACCGAATGTATCAATGACATTTTTGCTCCTTTTCCTTATTTTCTTGAGTATTGTCCATTTATATACTTTTATCCTCATAATTGTCATAAAACACATATTAATCAACATGTAAAACATAATAGTACATCAAGGATAATATTTATTTACATTCTGAGCCCCAACTGAGTCCGAGAGATGGACTCATTAACACCCCCTAACTTAAAATTTTGCTTGCTCTCAATCAAATCATATATAAATCATTCAAACTCAATGCTTGCAAACAAAGCCATAGGGAGCAACACATACAATTCCACCTTTGTTGTCCATCCTCAAAGCCTCCACAAACCATTTATGTAATTTTGAAAGTGACAAAAGAGTGCTCAAGACATGTTTGTGCTAACAATTGATCATGTGGCGACTAAACACCACCCAAAAGAATCACCATTTTCCCTCACACCAAAGAAGATCCAATACATACAAGATTAGGACATAATTTCCAAGGATCCCTTCAATACCCACTCTCCCAAATGAGAAATGGCATATAAGATTCAACTCATAGGCTTATCCTTATTGTCAATTGAAGTTCACTCAATTTCATCTGGACTAGGATCCTAGCAGGCTTTATTTGGGTTGTAATGTAGGCTTAAGAATAGAAAGGATAGCATATGGATAGTAGTGGCTCATCCCTCCTTGAACTCTACATACACTTCTCACACTTATGATTTCTTTGATCCTCATTCTTTTTCTTATCCAGTTGATTTTTTTTCTTTTAATTTTCAATCCTAAGTGTCCCCGTCGCAAAGATTCTTCAACGAATTTGGAGGGTCCTCTTTTTCAAATAAATTCTTTTTCTTTTCATTATTTTTCAACTTGTTGGATCTTTTTCTTTTTCTTATCATGCAAACTTCTGATCTTCAAAGTACAGAACCATATCTATGACTTATATAAGTTTTCACAACTCATTTGATAGTTCATAGATGCAACTTAAAAAAATGACCCCATCACTGGATCTCACTTACGAACCCCACTCTACAGCTCGTGGGAACTTTCACTACTCGTAAAGTGTGTCATAGATCAGCAAAAACTGCAGTAATTGCACACTTAGCCTAAAATCGTGCCACATCTGTAATCTTGAAAAATAAATATAAAAACAAATCAAACATATTAACATCTATTTGAGAACACACAAAATTCCAAATTTTAAGCATAAAAAATTTTCTATTTTGAAATCTTATCAGAAGGCTATGGCATTTTAGCGATAGGATGATTGTGAGGCGAGCTTCAAAAAACTCAAGGATTTGTTGGTCTAAACACCTGTTCTTGCCTTATCGAAGAGAGAGTCTCATTTGTGATATATTATGATGTTTCTAGCATGTGTTTAGGTGGTGTATTTATGTAGAAGGGAAAGGTAATAGCCTATACTTCTAGATAGGTAAAAACACATCAAAGATACTACCCTACCCATGATTCGGAGTTGGCTGCAGTTGTGTTTATGTTGAAGTTATGGTGATATTATCTTTATAGGGTGCATCAAGATATCTTTATCGATCACTGGAGTATCAAATACATCTTTTCTCAGCCTAATCTGAATATGAGACAGCACAAGTGGTCGGAGTTACTTAAAGACTATAATATCTCTATTTTATATCACTCCGAGAAGGCTAATATCGTGGCAGATGCTTTGAGATAGAAGGCTACTAGTATGGGGAGTTTGGCATTCTTGAGGACCGAGGAGAGGCCCTTAGCCTTGGAGGTTCAGTCGCTTGCTAGACAGATGGTTTGTTTGGATATTTCTCCTCCTCAACGTATATTAGCCTTTGTTAAGGTAAGATCTTCTTTGTTTCATCAGATATGTGCTCATCAGTTTAAGGACCCCAGGTTATGCATGATTCATGATAAAATATTGAGAGGTGAAGCCAAGTTAGCTATTATTGATTCTGATGTTGTTCTAAGGATAATTGGTAGAGTTTGTGTGCTAAAGGTTGGGGATAGGGTGAGATTTATACTAGAAGGGGCCCATTGTGCTTGATTTTCTATACATCTTGGTGTGGCAAGGCTGTACCATGATCTAAAACAACATTATTGGGGGTTAGGTATAAGAAAGGACACAGGTAAGTTTGTGGCCAAGTATTTGAATTGTCAACAAGTCAAGTATGAGCACCAAAGGCTTGGTGAATCGATGTAAAAGATGCTCATTCTAGAGGGGAACTGGGACAGAGTGGTTATGGATTTTGTTATAGGTTTGAGCATGGCCTTGAGAAAGTTTGACTCAGTTTGGGTGGTCATTGTTCGATTGACCAAGTCAACTTACTTCTTACATATGAGGACTAGCTACAGTGCATAGTAACTCGCTGGGTTGTACATCCAGGATATAGTCAGATTTCATAGAGTGCCACTGTCTGTAGTATCTGAAAGAGCGTCTTTGTTTACTTCCCATTTTTGGCTAGCTCTAAAGTGTGGTTTGGGTACTAGAGTGGATTTGAGTTAAACTTTTCACCCTCAGACTGACGGTCAGTCCAAGTGCATCTCTCACGTGTTGGAGAACATGCTTAGGGCCTATGTTATTGATTTTGGGTCCTGTTAGGAATAGCACTTACCATTGGCGGAGTTTAAATATAACAATAATTACCATTCTAGCATCCACATGGCACTATTTGAGGCCTTGTATGGCTAGAGGTGTAGATCACCGATCGAATGGTTTGATTCAGGTTCAACAGGAGGTATTGGGTTTTGATTTTCTTTAGGATGCCATGAACTGAGTCCAACTAATTTAGAGTAGACCTTTGACAGACAGAGTTACCAGAAAAGTTATATTATGATGATAGTGTTTGGCTGAATGTTTCACCCATGAAGGGAGTGATGAGATTTGGGAAGAAGGGTAAGCTTAGTGTCCCATGTGAGATTTTGAGGAGAGTTGGTAGGGTAACCTATGAGTTGGCTTTACCATCAAGATTATCATCAGGGCATCCTATTTTTCTTGTTTCTATGATCCTCCGAAACATGTTTTATAATTGAACAGTGTTAAGTTCATGAGTCATAATTTTTACTTCATTTTCGAACTTTCAAAGCATTTGGGGCGATTATGAAGGAAGACTTTTTAAGGATTTTGTTGGGTAAGTGTTTGTAACACTATTTTATGTATTTTGAATAAGCTTTATCTAGATTTTGTATTAAATTTCACGATTTTCAATGTCTAAAATTGGGGATTTTTAGACAATGATTTTCAAACTTTAAATGTTGATTTATCATTTATTTTAAGCTTAGTTTTAGTGGGATTTTTACCCATGAACTCTATTTTTTGCGTAGAACTTGATTTTAAAGTTAATTTTTAGATTCGAGAAGATTAGATTTTAGCCCTAAAATTGACCATTCTTCCGCTAAATCTAATTTATGCCAATATGGGTAACAAAATATTTCTCGTGATGCATGGTATCTATTGTTGATAGTGGTGGATCGATTAGAGGATAGTTTTGTGGATTAAGTTGATTGAAAGCTTGTCCAAGTGTGATTTTGGCATTGAGGTAGGCTTGGCTAATCTTTTGGGACCGAATTTAAGTTATTGATCATGTTTATATGCTAATTGTAAGACCTAGATGAGTTTTTGTATAACTGATGTGCTATCAAAATATAACACATTTTGGTGCCTGAAAGAAGAGATTTTGTAAGTTCTTGAAGCGACTTTTTAGTGTTTTGATGTGTTTTTATGTTAATCTTGTAGAAAAGTTAGGTTGGCATAACTTTGAAGAAAAGTTGTAGATTTTGCTGAAGTACAAGCTGTACGAGCCAATCTATGAGTCATGCTATGAGTCGTAGGGTGGTGTGGTAGCAGGAATCAGAGACCAAAAATCAAAAATCTATCAAGTGAAGGTCATCCCTATGAGCCCAGCCTACGAGTCATAATACATACTATGACTCATATAGGTGGACTCGTAGCAAGAATAAGAGAGTCAAAATATTGAACCAAACACTGAAGACCAAGGCTACAAGACCAAAATACGAGTTATAGCTCAAGTAACGACTCGTATCTATGGGTCGTACCAGTTCAGTCCAAGATGCCAAGAACTTGATACGAGACCCCGACTACGACTTGTAGGTCAACCTATGAGTCGTAACTGTGACATTAATCATATGCCAGCTTTCTTTTCTGCATAATTCCTAGGGTTTTTTGTATATATTATAAATAGTTTTAGTTAGGTTTTATTGGGGAGTTCGAATAGTAGACAATTCTCCGTTACATTTTGAAGCTTTTCTTAGGTTTTTTAGAATAGATTATTGTTCTCCTTTGGGAAACCCATTTTTGGGATTGCAAATCCTACCTAGTACTCATTGTTGATCAATTAAGCTTATGAGTTTGCAACTTATGGTGCCTATTTCCTTTGTTGTTATTGGTGAAAGTCTCAACTATGTTTATTATTTGCATATTTGTGTATTTTATCTCACCCATAAGTAGCTAAGCACCCACAACTTAGGGTTTTGGAAACCATTGGTAGTTAACTTGACATGATCTAGGTTTTGTGCATATCTATGATTGGGCCTTTGCATGTATTGTCTATTTGCCTTCTTGATTAATGTTGTTTGGTAGTGGCCAACACAAAACCCCTCCTATTATCACGATCCCAACCAAGGTAGTGACGAATAGGAAAAGGGAAGTAGATGACAGAATTCGGTTGATGTCTTCCCGTCTACTCGACCAAACCTGACCAGGGTAGGTTGATTGGGACAATAGGTAATGGTTAGTTGGCACGCTATGGTAGCCGACCCAGCACCATGGTGAAATTCGACCTTCACCTTCATAAGAGAGCTGGAAGAACCTAAGTTACCTTTCCGCATGTGATTCACTAATTGTAGTTATGTTATCTAGGGTAATTTAGTCAACAAACCATGAGAAACACAATTCCCAAGTTTTTCCCAAAATTGAGTGTTTTCTTACAATTTAATTAATGTTTATTTTATGTTGTCTTTGAATCACAACCCCCCATTGAGAGATTGTAGTCATAGATACTAGAAATGATTAGTAGTGAAATCTTGTAGTCAAGCCCTGTATTCCTTGTGGATTCGTCTCTAATCTTGGTTAGGTTAATTACTGATAGCTACCTCTTTCTTATTGGAGCGTGACCATCACATCAAATATTATGGCGCCGTTGCCGAGGAATATGGCTAGGTTTGTATTTGATTTCACTATTAGTTAATTCTAGTGTTAATTTCTAGAGTCTCTTGTACTTTACTTTTGTTTTTGTTTTGTTGTTTGATTTATTTGCAGGGTGTATTAGGTTGTATGCCCAACACAAATAGCCAAGGCAATCTCTTAGCTCTACTAGGTTTGGAGATCCATCGACTACCAAGAAGGATGGCTCAAGTGAATGAGGATTGGTTGAGGAGGATATGCTTGTGAATTAGGAAGACTTAAGAAGAGAGGAAAATCCACCACCAAGGGTTAACTGTCCACAGCTTAGAGATATCAATGCAAATGCTTATGGCTGGAATCAGTACTGATTGAATCTTATGCGATGGATGTTACTGGTTCTATAGTACTGCCCCCTCTACCGGTAGATGCTAAGTTCACGATATCAAGTGGATTGCTCCAGATGCTCCAAAATCGTGGCCTATTCACAGGGCTACCATCAGAGGATCTCTACCGTTAGAGGATCTCTACCGTCATCTTCAAAATGACGTCTTCGTGTGCAAAAGTGTCATGGGGACACAATATTTCTATTGACAGTCTTAGATTGAGGTGTTTCCATTGTCAATGACTGGAAATGCAACTATATGGTTGTTTGAGCTACCTCAGGGTGCTATCACGAGTTGGACTAAGCTGTAAAGGATGTTATTAGAAAGATACTTCCCAAGGTTGAAGAAACTGAATCTTAAGGACCAAATTAACAACCTCGAGCAATTTTCTGGAGACTCTGTTAGTACTACATGTGAGAGATTCACTAAATGCTTGAGGAGGGTCCCTGATCACAAAATTGTTGATGATGCTTTGGTCAAGATCTTCTATAGAGAACTTGATGATAATAGCAAAGCTTGCGCCAACACGATCATGGGAGGTGTTTTTTTATCAACCATTTGAGCTAGTGGCCGAAAGAATGGAACAAGTGGTGAAGACCAACAGAGCATGGGGTCAGAGTGAGCACGGTAATACAAAGAGTTCTTATGTGGTTACCACAAATAGTGAGTAGGCTAAAGTGAATGAAGAGATTATGGAGCAACTTGCTCAACTCTGTACGAGCATAGGTTTGGTTTTGAAGCAAAACAAAGCTACTGTGAAGGCAATAGCTCACCAACCCCTAATTACTCCTGTGTATGATGATCAACTCTTTGATGAGGATACCTGGTATATGAGCAACCAAGAGATGGGTTTCCAGAATAACCCCCAAGGGTCCAATTTGGACTATTGGAGGCAAGGTCCCGGGAATCAAGGTCGGAACTTCAATCGTGATGGGATGTATAGAGACAATTAGGGTGGATACTATGAGAGAGAGAGTACCTAACGTAGAATAGGGAAGAAGAGAGGGCAATAGGAATAGTCCTTATATGCCACCACACAATCGTGATGCCGGATCGAGCAATTCTAGGATTGAAGATATGTTTGGAAATTTTATGAAATGAGCTGACTACCAAGATGAGACTCTAAAGAGAATGAAAGCAGATATTTCAAGTATTAGCCAAAAAATAGTGTCTCACTCGGTGGCAATCAAGCAACTTGAACAACAATTTGGGCAAGTGTCTTCACAATTGAAACGCCAAAAGGGCACCCTACCAAGCAATACGATTCAAAATCCTAAAAATGAAGGGCATTATATAGAAGGTGATGACTCAGAGTGTTAAAAGCACAATGGATCATCCTATGCCGGTTATTATGGATGAAATCGATGAAAAAGGTCTTGATAGTGAAGTTGAGGTGGGGGAGAAGATCTAAAGGTTAGTGGGACGCAACAAGAAAAAGTAAGGGAGCATGAGAAATCGCAACAAATTCTCAAACCTCCTCCGTCTTTCCCTCAGAGGATTAAGAGAAAGGAAGAGGAGGGTAAATTCGAACACTTCCTCTCAATGTTGAAGCAACTCTCCATCAACATTCCCCTTTTAGAAGCTTTTGAGAAAATGCTCGGATATCCAAATATATGAAGGATTTGGTCACCAAGGAGTGCACTTTGAGCCAAGAGTTCTCGCAAGAACTCCAACAATGTAGTCCGATTATGACCAAATGCCTTGTGCAAAAGCGAGAAGACCCGATGCATTCACCATCCCTTGTACCATTTGTGATGTTGAGTTCGCAAGAGCATTCTACGACTTAGGAGCGAGTATCAATCTAGTTCCTTTTGCAGCATTCAAAAACCTTGGCATTGTAACTCCTACCCCGACAAGAATGAGGTTGCTTATGGTGGATCGAACCATTAAAAAGCCAGAAAGAATCCTTTTAGATGTGCTTGTTAAAGTCGATAGCTTTATCTTTCTGACAAATTTTGTTATCCTCAACTATGAAGTTGATTTTGAAGTGCCCCCATCATTTTAGGGAGACCATTTCTAGCGACTAGGAGAACACTAGTGGATATGGATTCAGGTCAGCTGCGGTTCAGGGTTAATGATGATGAAGTTGTTTTCGATATTTGCCAATCCATGAAACACCCAAATAAATACAAGAGTGAGGTGTGGACACTCGATGATAGTAGACAAAAAAAATGACAAAGTCGGACTACGACGTTAAACAAGGCGCTTCTTGGGAGGCAACCCAAGCATTTTGCTAATTATTTATTTGTTTGAGACTTATAGTAGTAGTAGTTGTTGTTTGATTTAAATTAAGATACAATGATGCAATTATAATAATTTTGAGGATTTCTGTGCTTTGAGACTTGGTTAGCAGGTAAGAATTGGAATAACTAAAGATCTAGAAAAAAATTTGGACTTGGAGCAGCTCCTACGAGCAGGTCTACGAGTCGTAGTCTTCACTACGACTCATAGTCATACCTCGTAGAGGGAAACAATAAGTATCTGAAGTTGGAACATACATTACGAGCCAACCTTATGATTTGTAGAATCCTCTACGAGTCGTAAGTTGGGTTCGTAGTGCCTAGGTATGATTCCTAAATTTTTACCAAGTGTTGGATCTGGTATGAGACCGGGACCTACGAGTTGTAGGATGACCTATGACTTGTAGTCAGGGTCTCGTAGCCCCGATTTGTAGCTTTTTAAAATCTGACCTGATATGCTTATAAAAGGGGTCAAAATTATTTTTGACCCCCGAATTCAATTTTTAAACCCTAAGAGGCAGCAGAAAACCCTCCCTCATCACTCACGTCATTTTTACGACAAAATTCCCAACTACCAACATAATTTTTCGGCAAGGATTCTAGTGGGGTTATAAATTTTTAGGGTTTCAACTCGAATTTCACTCTGCTTTGTTTTGGTTCACTTCTCAATTTGATTGGTAAGCTATTTGATTTAATTTCTCAATATTTCATGGTGAGCATTGTTCCCTATATGAGTGTAAGTCTAGTTTCATCATGTTAAAACATGCCATATATTAATTATTAGACTGCAATTGTAATCTAGAGTTTTCAGGCTTTTAAAGAGTTGAGTTGTGGATTGAACCTTATTTAAATTCTTGAATAGGTGATTGTGAGTATGAAATGTGATTTTTGGTATGTGATGTGTAATTCTTGCTCACTTATGGTCTGAATGGTTGTTGTAATTGAATTTTAGATAGTGTGGTGTTGTGATACCTATGCTTTACCATTTGGGATTGGATTGAATTGTTATGTGTAAAAATAGCATCCTATGAGTATTTTGTAGTTGTTAGTTTTCAAAGTACTCTATCTCGGTGTGTTTGACGAAATGTAGAATTGGTTTCTATTCATAGGGATAATGGTCGTTTTAAATTCCCAATGCTAGTATGTAATTTATTATGTGCCATTTAGTCATGCTCTGCTCTTATTAGCATGATTAAGTTGAATATTGTGTTGAATTTGTGCTTGGTGTGGGAAATGGTTAGGCATTGCACGTGACTTCTGTGCTCGGCTGTGGGGCACTCCTATGACTCATAAGTTCCTATACGAGTCATAGTGGCCCTTAGAAGAAAGCATCAATCACCTGTAGTCCCGTCATATTTCTCATACGAGATCCACAAACGATTCGTAGTCCTTGGTATGACTTGTAGGGAGGGTCTCGTAAACTTTTCTATGTTTGGAAAATATTTTTGAAAATAGTTATGAGATGAGATTATGAATCATAAGTCACGCTACGAGTCGTAATGGCACTCATACCTGCACATCTGCAGTTGCATCAATGCATTGTTAATCTTTATTTGTTTTTGTTTCTTGTTCTTTGCTTTGTATTTTAGTGAAGCAAACATCTGGGATTTACATGTCGCTTTGTGGGTTATTTGCAGATAAAATGCCTCCAAAAGACAAATGGGCTATTCAAGCTCCACAATGGAGGTTGCGGGATGAATCCTCTGACATCGAGAAATCTGAGAACTCTGTGGAAGTCCATAGAGTCAAGTTAGACCCGAAGGCCAATAGACCTGAGACTCGGGCACTCACAACTCAGACACCCATGGAAGTGAGTAGTTCCTCCTAGTCTAAAGAGGATGAACAACAGGGCAATGGAGACGGGTCAGACAGCAGCTTGCCACAAATGATCCCCTCACACTCGAGTACTGACTCAGAGTTAGGTACCACTTCTCAGTAGAAGGAGGTCCAGTCCAAGCACCCAACTGACCGCAGATAGTGCATCCCTGGGATAAAGGAAATATATGACCAAGCATTGGAGCCAAAAGGGCAAGGCAAGTCAGTTTACCAATTTCATGAGGAGTCTCGGCTGAATGCCTCGGGCTAAGATAGAATGCCCATATTGGATGCTGGGTTGGATTAGCACCGGCTACGATTCACCCCACAACAGTTTGACAAATATGCCCCTTACGTAGTCCGTGAGTTCTACATTGCATACCTTGCTACACACCATCGGGGGTTGCCAAAGAACAAAAGACCAATTGAGCAGCCGAGACTACGAGTGGTGATAGTCCGGGGGAGGAGAGTTGATATCTCAGAGGAGATAATTCATTGAGTGCAGTTTGTCCTACTTATACAGTCCTCAGTCCATGCAAAGTATGATAGCCGTATTGAGAAGATGAGGAAAACGGTGACTGGAAAGGATATCAGGGCTAGGACGGAGCTTCTACGGTGGATCGCTAGCCAGATTTGTGAGGAGGGTGTTGAGCCAACATAGGTCACAAACCACACAGATCCTATAGTAAAAGCCCACCTCTCATTCCAGGCCAAGTTCTGGTGGTCCATTATCCATTGGCGTATTAGGCCAGCTTTTACGAATAATGTGATCACCCTCGATAGAGCAGTATTGTTGGCCATCCTTCTAGATGGGTATGCTATAGATTGGTCCCGGACATTTTATAGCAGATTCACGAGGCTGTAGATTAGACGAACACCTCACTAATGTTCCCAGTTTTGGTGTATTGACTATGCAGTGTGGCAGGTGTTCCTATTGACCCTTACCCGGACCCTCATGTAGAGGCCACACACACTATGGATCCCAGCCTAATAATGTCTAATGAGAACCCGGTGTCCTTACGCCCGAGCTATCTCATCTCTCATCCCACAGCCATTTTTGGTCAAGCCTCAGGTTCAAGGTTTACCTCCACCTCCTATAGGCACTACCCCAGCTACTACGGAGCCTACAACGGCAACCGAGATCGAGTTCACACTATCCACCAGCACTCTAGCACCAACAGCAGCTACATTTCAGGTTGACCCTCTTTTCTCTACTTTTGCTTTTCAAGCTTTATTACGCAGCGTGGCTGTAGCAGAGGGCAGGCTGCGAGAGTTATTAGCACGGGTCTGGCCATTGATTAATCAGACTATTCAGGATGCCGATGAAAGGATGAGGGTATTTTCCGAGATTTAGTTGATGATAGAGTCTGAGTGGTTGATACACGGGTCACTGCATTCAATGCTAGAGTCCAAAAGAGGCTCGAGGGTGCTAGGCCTGCCGACATGAGTGCGATGACTGATGAGTTGGCTAGGTTCAAGACTAACTTGTTGCAGCTATTGGCAGCCCCTGTTCCAGCTATAAAGGTAGCATCTATAGGTGATGAGGCATTTGATTGGCTCATCGATTGTTCGGACACCCGCGAGAAGAGGCCCCTTGAGCATGTTGATCCAGAGCCGATCCTAAAGAGGCCGAGATCTGAGAAGGTGGTGCAGGAGTCACTTATGTTAGCAGCTATTTAGAGAGTGAGAGCACAACACAGTCCACCTGGAGAGGGTACTTCAGCAAAGAAGGAGAGTCAGACTCAGGACCCTATAGACCAGCCCAAGACTGGTGCATGAGCACCATGATGTTTGACCACTTTTGACCCCAACTCGTACTTGTTTTTATAGATACTATGTCCTTTTGTTAGACATTTTATTTTTGGTTTTTGTGGATGTTCTTGTTGTATAATGTTTTTATTTTGATTTTGGATGTTAGTTTTATTTACTGTTAGTTTTGATTGTATATATATATCTATGTTATGTATTTGTATGTTCATCTTTTATTTGTGTTTTTACTTTGATGACAAAGAATCATCTTTTGGCGGGGTGGTAAAAGTTATGGATTAAGGTGAAGTCTGAGAAGCCTCGAGTCCATAGCTTCCCCTATTTTTGATCCCAACGTTTTCTTGTCGTGTTTCTTTTTCCTTGTGGATGTTTAATTTTCTATTGAACCGGCATGTTTCAGGAAGTACAGATAGTTTGTAAATGCATAATAATGTTATTGTTTGGCATATATATAGTTCCTAGATTTTCTTTAAACTTTTGATGCAAAATTGGGTACCCTCAAAATTTTTGAGGTTGTGAGTATTGATGCATTCATTCATTTTTTACTATTTGGCAACGTTTGTTCTGATATTGTGAAGGTAAGGTGAGACTGAAAGCATGACCTGTGAGTCTATACTTGATTGTAGATGCAATTGCCATGTGCGTTGTGAGCCTATTTTGCTGTATTCATGCATCCTGTATGGATCCAGAACTTGCCTTGTTACTCAAAAGTTGGTTTGGTGATGTGGTGAAATGGAAGGGATCTTAGGCCTTTGTTCCTTGAGTGAAACCACTTTTAGCGTAAATGACCCTCCAGATGAGTAAGTAAATCCCTTATTCCAAACTTTTGAGCTTATCATGTACTCATTCTTTCTTGATACTTTGCTAGCTTGACCTTGTTGTATGAAATACCTTGCTAGGTCCTGGTCTATCCTTGAACATGTGAACCTTGATTGAGGCCGAAGGCCTAAGTTAAGGGTGGCTGCAGTTCGTGGCCTTGGTTTGAGGCATAGATATTGTGTACTTCACCTGAGGCTAAAAGCCTAAGTTGAGGGTGACCCTTATTGTGGCAAAGTAATAATAACAAGGTGGTTAGTTGGGAAATCAAGAGAGAAATGAAAAAACATGAATCAACTGAAGAAAAAGAAAAGAAAAGTGCCTTGAGTTGAAGAAAAAGTAGCAAATATGAGTTTGAAATCAAGGCTCAGCTGAAAAAGAGAAAGAAAGTACTCGAGAGAAGTTCAAAACAGAATAATAAGGATGGATTGGTTTAGAAAGGCATGGATTATGAAAGGAAAAAGTGTTGATAAATATGGTTCAAGGATAGTTTTAGTCACTATTTTCTCAAAATACCTCACCAAAACAACCTGAGCAGATGTTACAAGCCTATAATTCCTAGAGTGATCTACCTCTACTTCATCACCAAGCCAAAAGATGAGTATAGAGGCAAGCCTATGGTGTTAGTCAGTATACATTGAATTTTCATTGTGAGAGTGAGAATTCTTCCTCAGTCCATGAATTCTAAAATGTTTTTGAGTGATTATAAGGGACTTATTTCTAGTGAGGGCATTTGCACTTGAGTAACATATGACTATACCAGTTATTATGGACGGTTGATGCTCCTTAGCTTATCATAGTTGGATTGTCATGTATCTCATTATGATCTTGTTTGCTAAATAACTCCACAATCCTGTTTTGGAAATGGTAGATGGGTACCTAAATCAGAGAAGTGATATATCTGCCATTTGTTTAGTTGCTATGTATTTCTCTTTCTCTATGTAGATTTAGTCGTCGCTTATGGACAAGCAACAATCTAAGCTGAGGGTGTCGATGTACTATCAAAATACAGCACATTTGGTGCCTGAAAAAAGGGATTTTGTGAGTTCTTAAAGCGACTTTTTAGTGTTTTGATGTGTTTTTATTTTAATCTTGCAGAAAAGTTACGTTGGCATGATTTTTAAGAAAAATTACAGATTTTACTGAAGTACAGGCCTTACGAGCCAACCTATGAGTCGTATGGTGGTGTCGTAGCAGGAATCAAAGACCAAAAATTTGAAATCTTCCAAGTGAAGGTCATCCCTATGAGGTCAGACTATGAGTCGTAATACACACTACAACTCGTATAGGTAAACTCATAGCAAGAATCAAAGGGCAAAAATGTTGGACCAAAAACTAAAGACCAAGCCTATGAGACCAATATATGAGTTATAGCTCAAGCAATGACTCGTACCTATGGGTTGTACCAGCTCAGCCGTAGATGCCAAGAACCTGATACAAGACCCCGACTACGACTCGTAGGCCAATCTACGAGTCGTAACTGCGACATTTATCAGATGCCAACTATCTTTTCTACATAATTCCTAGGGTTATTTTGTAAATAATATAAATAGTTTAAGTTCGGTTTTTGAGGGGAGTTCGAACAATAAACATTTTTCCATTACATTTTGAAGCTTTTTTAGGTTTTCTAGAGTAGATTATTGTTCTCTTTTGGGAAACTCATTTTGGGAATTGCAAATCTTTCCTAGTACTCATTGTTGATCAATCAAGCTTGTGGATTTGTAATTTGTGCTACATATTTCCTTCATTGTTATTGGTGAAACTCTCAACTATGTCTATTGTTTGCATATTTGTATGTTTTATCTTAGCCATGAGTAGCTAAGTGCCCACAACTTGGGGTTATGGGAACCATAATAGTTGACTTGAGATGACCTAGGTTTAGTGCATATCTATAATTGGGGCCTTGCATGTAATGTCTATTAATATCAAACCCCGCCTACTATCATGATATCGACCAAGGTAGTGACGAATAGGAAAAGGGAAGTGGATGACAGGATTCGATTGATGTCTTTCTGTCTAATCGACCAAACCTGACCAATGGGAGGTTGACTGGGATAATAGGTAATGGTTAGTTGGCACGCCATGGTACCGACCAAGTGCCATGGTGAAATTTGACCTTCACCTTCATAAGAGGGCTGGAAGAACCTAAGTTACCATCCTGCATGAGATTCATTAATCGTAGTTGTGTTATCTAGGGTAATTTAGTCAATACACTATGGGGAACACAATTCCCAAGTTGTCCCCAAAATCGAGTGTTTTCCTATATTTTAATTAGTGTTTATTTTATGTTGTTTTTGAATCACAACCCCCCCATTTAGAGATTGTAATCATAGATACTAGAAATGATTAGTACTGAAATCTTGTAGTCAAACCCTATATTCCCTGTGGATTCGACCCTAACCTTGGTTAGGCTAATTACCGATAGCGACCACTTTTATTAGAGTGTGACCATCACATCAATAACTAAATTGACATGTTAGGATAATGATGGAAATGTGGTTTTAGTTGGAACGATTTATGATGTAAACCTTGATCCCGTTAATGAACTGATACGAAATCTTATGGATTATGATATTTTGGATTAAAGGTGATAACATGACACTTGTGTGATCATTTGGGTAATTATGTGGTAATTGATGACTGTTGAGATACCTATGAGGTGTATATGCATAATTAGGATGAGTAAGGTCTGACATTATTGATATCTTGTGTAATTAGGACGAGTAAGGTTTGTTATTACTGATATTCTTGCATAATTGGGATGAGTAAGGTCCAGCATTATTAATATTCTTGAGTATTGACATAATTATGATGACCTACGACATGAGGATGGTTTGGATGTTAGCTGAGACTCTTGAAATTATTCTTTATGTACATATGATCATATGAGATTCATGTATTAGTATTCCTGCTTTGATTCCATTCTTTATGTACATGCATTTCTAGATTGCAAACATTGATTTGCATCTATTGTATGTTGCTTGTGACATCTCTTGACCCGGGTAAGAGGCAAGGGCATTATCCTCTACATTGGTACCACCCTTTTGACTTGAGTAAAAGGCAAGTTAGAACTAATATCCTATATGTCAAGACCCAAGCCTAGGTCCTAAATGTGACACAGCAAATGAGAAACCCTAAGGGACCCCAATCAAGCATCATAACATATCATTACACATTCTTGGTCACAGAAGCAATAAAACAACAATAAGAGACAGTTAAGAAGGGATACGGGGCTAAGGGGCATCTTTCATATCATAAAACATCATAGAGTCAAGAGAGTCAAGGCTCATAACATCATTACATATCCAACAACACCTATAAACATATACCTTAATGGCGGTCAAGACAAGCAACCGGGCTAACCCTCATAGTCAAAGCATACAATAAAGAAAAGAGAATCTATACATAGCATAAATCAAGAGAAATATATCCTCAAAGTTGAGGAACCACCAACTTGCTTTGAGAGATATCGCACTAGTCATGTGGAGGAGGAGGATGATCAAGTGGGGCTCCGGTTCCTACATGGTAACATCATGTAGACATAGAGAATGCGTTAGTACATTTGAATGCACTAAGTATATAGGATGCAATGAAAAATAGATAGACAACATAGTGAAAATGCGTAATTAGGCAATAGATGAATATATATATATATATATATATATATATATATATATATATATATATATATCATATTACATGTGTAGGTATAGGCCATCATCATAGACCAAGCACCTTAGTATTTGGAACCTAAGGTAGACCCCCCTTTAGATGTGATCAAGGTACCAACCCCTCAATTGGTGGATGGATATGACCACCCCCTTCGAAAGTGATTGAGGTACCAACCCCTCACTAAGTTGATGGCTTACCACCCCCATCCAAGGTGATTGAGTTTCCAACCCCTCAATTGGTTGATAGCTTATCTCCCCATCCAAGATGATTGAGGTACCAACCCGTTAATTGGTTGATAACTTACCATCCCCATCCGAGTTGATTGAGGTACCAACCACTCAATTTGTTGATGGCTTAGCACCCCCATCTAAGGTGATTGAGGCATCATCCCTCAATTGGATATGGTCAACTCACCAGACAATAGATACATCTCATGAAATCAACACATTCATATCACCTGTTCCATCATCATAAAGTCTCTTAACTCATGTGCTAAGCATTAGGCCTTCAATAACTCAAAATACATTAACCAAATATTTTATCAAACACTTCATGTGTATGCAATGCTTGTATAAAACCATGCAATTCAAGAGTTAAATCATATAAGTTAATTCAATATAAAACCACCCACCAACTTTTAGTAATACCCTCATACAATATACATCAAATCCCTTCATCAAATCTCAAGATAGATCTAAGATTCATAGCTTAAAAAATGCATAAACAGTCACACCTTTACAAAACTCAATATAGTTCATAGTAAAATTCATAAGAGAAGACTCATAAGTAAAATCAAATTAGAAACTTGTAATTTAGGTAAAAAGGAAGCTTGGGCACCATGGGTGAATGGATCCAATGGTTGAAACCCACATACCTTGACGTTGGAGAATCCTTGATGAAGATTGGAATGGAGACTTGAAGCTTGAGTGAAATCCTTATGGGCCGGATGAGTTTTGGGACTTGAAATTCAGGGTGAAATATTTGTCTAAGTGTTTGAGAGAGTATTGGGGAATGTGTTGTATGATATGAAGGTGAAATATGGCTAAGTATAGGTATTTTTACGCATGGGAAGGCTTATGCCCAAGACCCAAAAGCCTGGGACCGAACTAGAAAAACTGGCAACAAAATAACATAGGTCCGCGACGCGTAGCCAACGCGGAGGACATTTTTACATGGGTCCATGATGGTTGCACATTGCAGTACCAACGAGGATCAATTCTACGAATCAAACTTTTAAAAAATTAAAATTTTTATACGGTTGCTCTAAAATTAGGATTAGACCCATTTCCCACTCAATTTTTCCCCTGATCACGAATATGAAGTTGGATTTTTGATATCACATACAGATTTTGAGATATATGAAAATTGTGATTTTGGGCACTTTTTGGGGTCATTTCAATATCTCCCCCTTGGAAAAATTTGTCCCCGAATGTCAAATAAATGTATATAAGAAGGTAATCATAAATAAATCAACCCCATGAAGAATGCAAAAATACACTTAAACATCATTTTCAAAAATCTCAACAAAAGTGTTAAAATCACCATGAACTTTGTCAATACAAACATGAATGCATGCAAATGATATAGGGGTTATAACATAATACTTGAATCACATAGAGGGCTTAGAGTTAGTACCTTAGGCTTGAGTAGAACCGAAGACATAGGGCTATCACTTTTGCATGTCTGCTTTGGCCTCCTATATAGATCTTTCGACTTGTTAATTCCTCCAAAGGACCTTAACGGAAGCAACATCCTTGTTCCTCAACCTCTTCACTTGTCTATCCAAGATCTCTACTGGAACTTCTTCATAAGTTAAGATATCTTCAACAACACCTACAATATCTAGTGGGACAATAGCATTCGAATCACCTACACATTTCCTCAACATGGATACATGAAATACCGGATGAACCAAATCCATTTCACTAGGCAACTCCAATTCATAGGCCACCTTACGGATCCTCCTCAACACACTATAAGGACCTACAAATCATGAACTTAATTTATCCTTCTTATGAAAATGAACCACACCCTTCACGTGTGACACCTTCAAATATACCCAATCACCAACTTTAAATTCAAACTCCTTTCTCCTCACATCGGCATAATACTTTTGACGACTTTGAGCTCTTTTCAACCTTTCTGTAATCAGCCTTACCTTCTATATAGCCTCCATAACTACATCCAAACCCAACAAAGTCATATCTCCCACTTCAAACCACCCAACCGATGACCTACAAAGTCTACGATAGAAGGCATCAAAAGGAGTCATACCAATACTAGAATGATAGCTATTATTATAAGCAAATTCAATCAATGGAAGATGATTATCCCAACTATCCTTAAACACCAAAATACAAGACCTAAGCTTATCCTCAAGAGTTTGGATAGTCCTTTCATCTTGGCCATCCGTTTGAGGGTGAAATCTCCTACTTAGCTTTACCTTGGTCCCAAGACTCCTTTGGAAGGACCTTTAAAAATCTAAAGTGAATTGAGCACCATGATCCAATATGATAGGCAAGGGCATGGAATGCAATCTCACCGACTCATTAATGTACAATTTAGCATAGCCTTCGGCCCCATAAGTAGTCTTTACCGGTAGGAAAGGAGCTGACGTTGTCATCCTATCAATAAAAACCCAAACGAAATCAAAACCCTTCCTAGTCTTAGGCAACCCAACCATAAAATCCATATTAATTTGATCCCGCATCCAAGTAGGAATATCTATATCTTAGGTTAGGTCACCCGGCCTTTAGTATAAGGCTTTGAATTGTTGGCAACTATGACAACTGGATAAAAATTGGGCAATGTATTTCTTCATACCTCCCCACCAAAAGACACCCCTCAAATCCCTATACATCTTTGTAGAACCCGGGTGGATAGAATCGGAAGAATTGTGAGCCTCATCAAGAAACTTCTTTCTCAAATCCCCAACACACGACAGACACAACCTACCTCGGTATCTAAGGGCACCATCTCCCCCTTAGGAGAAAACCTCCACCTTGCCCTCTCTTCACCAAGGCCTTCCATTCTAACAAGAAGGGATCAAGATCTTCCTTTACTTTTACCTTATCAACCAAGGAAGATTTTGAACCATCAACAACCACAAAGACACCATTATCAACCTCTAACCCCAAATCTAGCCAACTGATGGACCTCCCTAGCCACCATCTTGCCCCCACCATCAGCATTAGCTAGGGTACCCATAGACACCCTCTTCAAAGCATCCGCCAAAACATTAGCCTTACAGGGATGATAATACACACTTATATCATAATCCATAGGAAGCTCCAACCACCTTCATTGTCTCAAGTTAAGATTTTTTTGAGTGAACATATATTGTAGACTCTTATGATCGGTGAACACATCAAAATGTACCCAAAACAAAAAATGTCGCCAAATTTTCAAAGAAAAAATCATGGCTTTCAATTCAAGATCTTGAGTAGGATAATTCTTTACATGCACTTTGAGTTTCCTAGAAGCATAGGCTATCACCTTACCATTTTGCGTCAAAAAACAACCAAAACAATCTGGAGGCATCACAATACACAACAAACTCTTCCAACCCTTCTGCTAAGGATAAGATATGAGTGGAGACAAGCTTATCCTTTAAGGTCTGGAGACTTCTTTCACACTCATCCGTCAAAACAAACTTAGCCTTCTTTTGAGTCAACTTAGTCATGGTAGAAGCAATAGAAGAGAATCCATTCACAAACCTCTGGTAGTAACCCGCTAAGCCCAAGATACTTCTAATGTTCGATGGGGTCAATGGTCTAGGCCAATTTCTACTCACATTTGTCTTTCTAGGGTCCACCTTAATACTATCCCCGGACACCACATGACATAGAAAGGCAACCACTTTCAACCAAAATTCACACTTCTCATATTTAGCATACAACTTTTCTTCCTTCAATCTTTGTAGCACTACCCTCAAATGAGCCACATGCTCCTCCTCACTACAAGAATAGATCAAAATATCATCAACAAAAACCACCACAAATAAATCAAGGTAGTATTTAAAGACCCTATTCATAAGATCCAAGAAGATAGACGGTGCATTGGTAAACCTAAAAGACATAACCACAAATTCATAACGCCAATATCTAGTTCAGAAGGTCGTTTTGGGAATGTCACACTCCCTCACCTTCACTTGATGATACTTGGATTGGAGATCAATCTTATAGAAGTGACTAGCCCCTTGGAGTTGGTCAAATAAATCATCAATTCTTGGGAGAAGGCACTTATTCTCGATAGTAACCATATTAAGTAGCCGATAGTCAATTCACATTCTAAGAGACTCATCCTTCTTCTTTAAAAACAACACCGGTGAACCCCAAGGTGATTGGCTAGGCCTAATAAAACCCTTCTCCAACAAGTCCCTCAATTTCTCCTTAAACTCCTTTAACTCCGCCGAGGCCATATGGTAAGAGGGAATAGAAATGGGTTGTGTATCAGGAAGGAGGTCTATACCAAAGTCCATTCCCATTTCGGGAAGAACACCAAGAAGGTCAATTGGAAAGACATCAAGGAACTGATTTACCACTAGAACCGACTCTATAAAGAAGTACTTTCGACTTAACAACCCTAACCCTCACAAGATGATAGAGACACCCCTTGGAGATCAACTTTTGGACTTTAATGTAAGAGATAAATCTACCCTTGACCACCACATCATGAATCTCCCACTCATGGATGAGTTTATTTAGGAATTTGAATTTGACCATACGGGTTCTATAATTAATAGAGGCATAATATGCATGCAACCAATCCATCCCAAGAATGACATCAAAATCAACCATATCCAACTCAACAAGATCACAAGATAATATTTTATGCAAGATGCAAATGGGACAATTTCTATAGACCTTTCTAGAAACAATAGATGCATCAATGGGAGTGGACACCTCATAAGACTCACACAACAATTCAGGCTCAACATGAAACTTTTTGGCAATAAAAGTAGTAATAAAAGAAAGAGAGTCACCCGGGTTTATAAATGCACGCACATCAAAATCAAAGAATTTTAACATACCAATGCCAACATTAGGCACCTCATCAACTCCTTGCCTCCCGTGGAGAGCATAAAACTGATTGTGCCTTGGGGCACCACCTTATTAGCCTTTTCTACCCAAAGAATCTGCATTAGCACCCCGACCTTGAGGACGAACATCCTTACCCTTGTTGCGATTTTGTGGACAATCAATCATCTCGTGGCCTACTTCCCTACAACCAAAACAAGCATTAGTATCCCTCAAGAATGGGCCACCATGACCCCTACCACACTTTGGATACATGAGTCTGGGCATCACACCACCACCCTCTTGAGGCCTTGGGTAGTCATTGGCAAATCTCCCACTAGGAGCATGAGAAGACCCTTGGCCTTGGTGAAATTGGCCACCCTTATGACTTTGGAACTTACTATCAAAACAGGTCCTCTTAGCCTCATGACCCCTTCTCTTCCTCAATTTCTCCCCCTCCAATTGTTCGGCATAAGTCATCAAGAGGGACAAATCTATGTCACTAATGAACATGCTTGTATGACATTTTTACTCACCAAATCGGATATACCCATCACAAACTTATTCATTCTAGACCTCGAGTAGGAAACCAAGTGTGGAGCATATTTTGAGAGTTGGTTGAACTTGAGGGCGTACTTCCTCACACTCATAGTCCCTTGTTTCAAATTCATGAACTCCATCATTTTAGCCTCCCTAAGCTCAAGAGGGAAGAACTGATTAAGGAAAGCCGCCTTAAACTCCTCCCATAGAACCACATTGTTGTTCCCCTTCTTCTCCTCCCATTGAGTATAACATATTTGGTCCACCCCTTGAGTTGGTAAGCCACCAACTCCGCCTTCTCCTCTGACCTCACACCCATGATAGCCAACACTTTGTGAACCTCATCAACAAATTCTTGAGGGTCCTCATCCACCTTGGACCCATTGAACTATGGTGGGTTCATCCTCATAAAGTTCCTCACCCGATATGCCAGAGTAGGAGCATGAGAGGCTTGGACCCCTTGGTTGGCTTGATTAGCCAGACTTGAGCTAGAAAAGTTAGAGCATCCCGGAGCTCACCATGAGTCGGTTGTTCCTCGAGTATGCGGGCTCTTCTCCCTCTTGTGTTAAGCATGATCTAGCATACCAAGGAACAATAGTTAGGGGGAATAACCTTACCTTAACTTCTATAGTACGAAATAAAGTAAGAAGAAGGAAAACATTTTCTAAAATGTCTCATAACCTCTTAAACATAGTTGTGGTGTACAACACAACCATGAATAAAACTCTAATCAATACAATGTGTTAGATGTCGAGGACCATTAACAACCTAGTGCTTTGCTACTAAGTTTGTCACGATCTAAGCCTAGGGCCTAGAGGTGACATTGCAAATGGGGAACCCGAAGGGACACCAATCAAGCCTCTTAACATATCAATATACATCCTTGGTCGCCGAAACAATAAGAAAATAATAAGAGATAGTAAAGAGGGTATATGGGGCTAAGGGACATCATTCATATCATAAAACATCAAAGATTCAAGGGAGTCAAGGCTCATAACATCATTACATCACTTGTCCAACAACACCTCTAAACATATAACTTAGCAGTGGCTAAGACAAGTAACCAGTCTCACCCTCATAGTAAAAGCATACATATAAAGAAAAGAGAATCCATACATATCGTAAATCAAGAGAAGTATGTCCTCGAAGTTGAGGACTCACCAACTTACTTTGAGAGATATCACACTAGCCATGTGGAGGAGGAGGATGATCAAGTGGGGCTCCGCCTACATGGTAACATCATGTGGGCATAGAGTATGCGTTAGTACATTTGAATGTACTAAGCATGTAGGATACAATGCAACAATAGATAGGAAACATAGTCAATATGCATAATTAGGCAATGGATGAACATATCACTATATGGTGTGCACGAATGATACTTGGAGTAAACATGCTTATATATATATATATCATATTACATGTTTAGAAATAGACCATCATCATAGACCAAGCAACTTAGTACTTGGAACCTAAGGTAGACTACTCTTTAGAAGTGATTGAGGTACCAACCCCTCAATTGGTTGATGAACATGACCGCCGCCCTTCATAAGTGATTTATGTACCAACCCCTCAATTAGTCGATGGCTTACCACCCCTATCAAAGATGATTCAGGTACCAACCCCTCAATTGGTTGATGTCTTACCATCCAATCCAAGATGATGGAGGTACCAACCCCTCAATTGGTTGATTGCTTACTATCGCTATTCAAGATGATTGGGGTACCAACGCGTCAATTGATTGATGGTTTACCACCCCCATCTAAGGTGATTGAGGCATCACCCCTCAATTGGCTATGGTCAACTCACAACACAATAAATACATCTCATAAATCAATACATTTATATCACCCCTTCCATCATCATAAAGTCACTTAACTCATGTGTCAAGTATTAGGCCTTCAACAACTCAAGATACATTAATCGAATATTTTATCAAATATTTGGTGAGTGTATAATACTAGTGTAAAACCATGCAATTCAAGAGCGACATCATGCAAGTAAATTCAATATAAAATCACCCATCAATACTTGGTAATACCCTCATGCAATATACATCAAAAACCTTCATAAATCTCAATATAGATCTAAGATTCATAGCTCAAAACATGCATAAATAGTCACTCTTTTACAAAATCCCAACATAGTTCATAGTCAATTTCATAATAGAAGATCCATAAGAAAAATCAACTTAGGAACATGTAATTTAGGTAAAAAGGAAGCTGGGGCACCATGGGTGAAAGGACCCAATGGTTGAAACGCGAATACCTTGACTTTGGAGAATTCTTGATGAAGATTGGAAATGGAGACTTAAAGCTTGAGAGAAATCCTTAAGGGTCGGATGAGTTTTGGGACTTGAAATTTGGAGTTAAATATTTCTTTAAGTGTTTGAAAGAGTATTGGAGAATGTCTTGTATGATATGAAGGTGAAATATGGCAAGTTTAGGTATTTTGATGCATAGGAAGGCTTAGGCGTAAGACCCAAAAGCCTTGGACCAAACTGAAAAAACTGGCAACGAAAAACTGGAGGATATTTTTACACAGGTCCATGATGGTTGCACGTCACGTACCAACGTGGATCGATTCTGAAATCAAATTTTTAGAAAATGGAGATTTTGGTATAGTTGCTCTAAAATCGGGGTTAGACCCATTCCCCACTCAATATTTTCTCCTGATCATAAATGTGAAGTTAGATTTTTGACATCACGCATGAATTTTGAGATATATACAAATTGCGATTTCACGTATATTTTTTGGCACTTTTTCGGGTCGTTTCATTATATTCCCTTGACCATGGGCAGGTGGCAAGAACATATTATTGTGATACCCCTTTACCACAAAAAGGTTGCAAGGTTGAGGCATTCTGATATTACCTTGACCAAGAGTAAGTGGCTAGGCTGTGAAACACTTGGTTTATGATTTGATGAGTTGTGCATCGCATTCATATTAATTGATGTATTGTACAGTGGATTATTGAGGTTTCCTTAGCTCGTGATTTTGTATATGTTTGACTGTTCACTAACCTTTCCAGATGTAAGGATAGGATTCTTTGTTATTGCATACTTGTTTCCATTTCTCTAACCAGTGTGTTGAACCTACTGGTACATTTCGGTGTACTTACCTCTACTTTGTTCCTCTCTGCTGATCAAGCACAGGGAATCGTATAGGGTAACTAATGACTCTAGTTGAGCTAGTTTTCTTTCATCCAAATCTTATCGGTGAGGCTCAGACTTTCAGTCAGCGTGGATCATTGGGATTCTCTTTATTGCTTTCTTTCAAACTTGTAACAGATATTACGAGACAATTTTGTATCTTGTTTTGAAACAGTTGTATTTATCCTTCTGCACTATTTAGATTCTCTTGTACTTATTACTCTCGATTTTGAAAGATTCTTATGCTATATAAGTCGTTTCCTCTTTATTTTATTCTTCTTTAGTTGCGATCCAATTTTGAGTCATGACAGTTTGCATAATTTTGATCATACTAGTAAACTTTATGAATGATAGCTTTTTAATACTTATTAGTTCAGTATTTGTCTATATGTATGATATCCTTTTATACCATATTCATACCAAAA
>JAABOM020083319.1:0-31139 GCA_011800125.2 Solanum clarkiae | reverse complement strand
TAACAACCATTTGGACCAATTAAGGGGTAACATATCTACAAGGCCCCACCAAAATTAATCTTGAGGACCAACTTAAAGGAAATTTCCAACTTGGTCCCAATTTTTTTTTAAATCGACCCAATTAAGGACATTCAGGGTTTAAGTTAAATTACGGGTCCTAACATCTGCATCATAAAATGATGCAGACCTAGAATAGACGTCAGTACATGGAATATATTGGTATATAAAATAGCTCAAGAAAATAAGGCTTTACTCACTCATCTCAACTCAACAACTCATACTCAACTCACAACTAATTCTTGACTCATCTTATGCAAGTTTAAAGTTATTCATGGTTCAAAAATATACTTGGTAAAATAATCTTAGTAATGCTAATCTCAGTTTAAAAATATCATACTCAATCAATATAATGTTGCTTGAGAGTTTCTCTTAACTGACATCCTTATCCTACCGCCTTAAGTTAGGTGATGCACAATGAATCAGCATTGTTGCCATATCCATGCTTAACTTGCCACGAAAAAGGGCGATCAACTCTCTCTTGGATCCATAAAAAAATGTCCAATTGTGGGACAAGAGCCGTCAATCTAGGTGTAATGACTATCCTACGCTGGCAACGTAGTTTTTCTTATTAAAGTAAAAGTATACTCGCTCCCCCTCAGTGCTCGATACTTCTTTGAAGCCTAAAACATGCTTAGCTCATCAATTAACTCATTATCATCTCATCATTATCTCATCATCATTAAATATATTTTTAAAAAATATGTATTTGCATCATCATCAATGTGTAGTCAAAATGTCATTTAAACTCAATTCTCAATTTCATTAAAAACTTGTTAAATGTGCATCATCTCCTCAAGACTCTTTCTAACATCATTATTTATGCTCAAAACTCATTCTCATGTAAACTTAGGAAAAATATGCTCAAAGCTCATACTCATGTATAAAAATGACCATCAAATTCATATTGAAAAATGCATAAGAAAAGGGATAAGGTATAATTATTATTTTGGGTTCATATGAATGAAGAACATGAATATACATCCAAATCAATTTCTCAACTCAAATACTCAATTTACTCAACTCAAAATGCTCAATAACTCAACTTAAATACTTAACTGAAGCCTTCAAAACTCAACCTCAACTCAAAATATGCATAGATTTATCATAAATCATGAAGTTTAAAGTTCATGCTATCATTAGCTCAATACCATATAGAAATGATATGATGTATTAAATTTCTATAAGACATCAAGAGAATTCATAAATAAGTACATAATCTCAATATTTAGCTTATAATCTCAAACCTCAATTCTTTATCAAATCTTAACTCAAGAAGTTGCAGGGGCATGCGAGGAACAAGATATCACACTTTAGTGAGTCTTACATACTTGGGAATTGAAAAAACAATCAAACCACAATGGGTTCTTGGGGTGGCAATCAAGAATCTTGCTCTTTCTCCTTTCTCCTTCTCTTGCTCAAGAAACCCCTAGGTGAAGATGGAAGAAAGTGAGGCTAAGTATCTGATTTGGGACTTATATTTAGTCCGCAAAACATCTGAGGATTAAGGGAATTGGATGGGAAAGGACCAAATTACCCTATCTTAAAAGCTGTCAAAATCTCATTACCGGCCTGTTATGTCTCGTATACAGTACTACGACTCATAGGACCCATCTCGTAACCCTTTGTTACAATTTCAAATTCTTTGGAAGTTGCTACGAGTCCACATTATGACTCATACCCTAACGTACGACTTATAACAGAGGTTTCGTAGTGCAACTCTATACTGACAGTCTTCAGTAAAATGGTCATAACGTTTGACTCCAAAATCAGAATAAGGTGAAACCAGTTACGTTGGAAAGCTAACTCAAAGGGATTTTAGTTGTCATGTTATGGTTATATAGTTCATTGTATGCTAGGAATTATGATCATTTAAAGTTGACCCTTACATAATCCAACACTAAAAACTCAATTTATAAGAAAGTCTTGAACTCGTCTAAGTACTAGAGGTCTCTTATGACTCTAAAACACTTACCACATATAAGATTGAGGAATGAATCGTAGGTACATATGAGGATAGAATTATGGGTTGTTATAGTTTATTACATAGTGTTCCCCAAAACCTGAAAGTCATCACAGCAAGGACATCTAATCTTAAATAATTAAGTTTGAGAATAGCAACACCAAAATAGATAAACAAAATAGTTTATGCCTGAAAAATAAGGATATCATAGAATCCAACATGATCTAGAAGGTTAGCTTACCCTGAAATTTGATATACCGATGACTAGCTAGATCTGAAGGTGAGTCGAAGTCAATGGAACACTCACTGCACTTCACAAAAGCAAAATAAAAAAAATACAAGTGTAAGTTAGAACGAGCCACATGTACTGAGTAGGTATCATTGGCTGACTCCAAATAAAAATCAATATACATAGAGTAATATCAGAAAATCAACTATAGAACTTAATAAATAGCAAGCAACAAACAACATGTATAAGTGGTAACACAATGAAACATGTATATAATTTGTCAACAATATCAAGAACACACATGAGGACTCAAACCTTCATATTACACTTCTTTGGATAGATAGGTTCTTTGAGATTTAGTATATTATATCATTTTAATATATTTTTCTTTGTTATTATCATGCCACAACGTGGCACTCGATCTAACATATACCATGTCAGAACATGACGACTGAACCAAATATACTGTGTTGGAACATCACACTCGATCCAAATATACTATGTTGAAATATGACACCCACTCCAATGTACCATGTCAGAACGTGACGTACAATTCAAATATATTGTGTTTGAATGTGACACCCAATCTAATTATACCATGTTGAAATGTGACGCCCGATCCAATTATACTATATCCGAACGTGACACTCAATTCAATTATATTTAACTCATCATTCTTTATTATTACTTTCTACTTCATTTACAATATTTCATCAAACATTTTTTTTTACCAAGGCATAATTTTGATAAGGTCAATTTAAGATTATGGATTTCATGGTTTTGGGATTGCAGACCAATCACAACAATATTTTAATCATCCAAACCACAATAATAAATGCATAAAAGTTTTTAGGATAATACTCAATGAATAACAATCTCTATTGAGAGTCTTTCTAACACATAGAACAAATCATAACCAACCTCAGTCAAAGAACCACAACCAAGATAGCTAATCCACCAATATTCTTTCTTTCTTTAGTATATCCGAACACCTTAAATCTATCAATTACACAATATTCAAAAGAAAATGAATCTGTAGACACCCATATTACCGTATATCTGTCCTAGACTAAAAAATTTATATAATTCGATAGTCTAGTTCCTCTATTTCAAGTTTAGGATTTAGTCTTAATTCCTTCAAATAATATTCTAATGATATTTATATAACACACCTACTATTCAATTGCTTATACTAATATATCAAAACTTAAATCATAATGTGATAATTATAAAATCAAAAGGTAGTTAATAACCAATAATTTCTAACTATGAACCCAACACCTTAACCCTTCTTCATCAATAAATTCTCATTAACCAATTATGCTAATGATTGGCATAATAATTATGTCTCCCACTAATCATCAAAAGAAACCCACATTACTTCAAAGTACAATTTCAACTCTTTTTTTCAATTCTTTATGTTGTCACGTCCTGGGAGGGTACACTAGACATGATCGGCACTCAGAGACTATTGCTAGTCCCTAAGCTAACCACTTGGCCTCATCACATTCATTCATTCATTCAATAAACTCTACCAATCAGCAGAAGACTAAAGATAATAATGGAAAAATCTGATGTCTCACATAACATAGTAAATAAATAGGCTAGTAGGGAAGAAACTAGCTCAACAAGTCTCAATATCAATACTCAATTCTAGTCTATGAAGCTTCTATCACTATCAAGTGGTGCCAATTATGGACCCATGTCTATCTCAACTAAAATAATAATAAAGCTAACTCAAATCTAACTCTATAAAGCTAGATGAAAGTAAATAATGATCCTCCAGAGTAAAGGAGGCTCACCAACTCAACTAAATACTCAGATCCTACAGGATGCGCCTGTTGACGATCTCTAGTACCTGCCTCTACATCATAAAATGATACATTCCAAATAGGACGTCAGCATGTGGAATATACGAGTTTGTAAAATGGCTGAATAAAACAGAAACAGGTAGAATAATATAGAAATAACATCAACTCAGAATATACTTAATCAAAATGTCAAATGTCCATCTAAAGTAAGAATAAAGAGTAGGCAAATCACTTATCAACCAATCAAACATCATCAATCAATCCACTCAACTCGATTGAACTCAACTTAACTCTATGGAACTCAACTCAACTCAACTCAACTTGACTTAGAGTACTCATTTTGAGGACTATCTGGGAGTTTTTCTTATCCAACAATAATTACTTATGAGTCAGTGATTGTATAACAATCCCATTGATGTTGCCACAACCATTTCGTATTTGCCAGGTAAAGAAAGAATCGAATCCACTATGGATCCAGCCTCAACAAGTCCTCTATTGCTTTCAAGGACTTTAACTCAAGAGGGAACCTCAATGTAATGGTTCTAATCCTCGCCTACCATGAAAATATGGTTAATGAGTGCAAATTGGATTTACTCTTATTTATTTCAATGCTCATTGCCCATACCCCACTTGTAGGATTTCAATCGGTATGTTATTGTATTTCAGTTCTTAATAATCCTTCCATGTCTTAATGCTCATAAAACTATAATGATTAGCCTGGTAGATTCTCTTATTACCTCAATTAGTCTCACTCTCATCATCTCATTAACTCAACTCAGATGGCCTTTTGACCTAACATCAATCAACTCATCAACTCAGTTCTTACGAAATAACTCAAGGTCCACAATCAATCATTAAGAGGAAGTCATTTAGACAAACTCTAGAATTTATTTATGAATACTCATGGGACCATCAAACTCAATTAACTCAACCTCATACTCACATTAAGATATCAATAAACATACTCAAGTCAAGGCTCTAGACTCCATCCCTAGGTTTATTCATGCTTACTTTCACAAATTAACATATAGAGTTTATACAATTATTTCATGAAAAGTAGTTAATTCAGGAAATCAAGTATATAATGATCATGGACATATGAAAATGCATGTAATATATATAATTTTCAAGAAACATTTTAAGAAAGCATTTCAAGAAACATGTATAGAGACTCATGGACTCTCAACACCTCTATTACCATCAATGGGGCAAATGGGAGAACAATCCCGTGCTTTAGTTTAGTCTTATATACCTGGTGTGAAGTTTTTGACAATCAATCCTCAAAGAAATCTCCTCAAAGTCCTCGAAATTATGCTCTTTTCTATTCTCTTTAACCCTAGTCTCTTTCAAGAACATAAAAGAGCACTTATAATGAGGATTAAAACCCCTTTTACACACCAAATGACCCATTTAGATCGTGTTTTGAGTTTAGGAATGGGTTGGGAAACGTCTAGAATGCCCCTCACTAAATTAAAGAAAAAGTTTACCTCGGGTATACGTGTAATGACCTGAATGTTGTATGACTTTTTTGGAGCTTGCAAATTTTAATTTCAGGAGGTTTTGGACCAAGGTGACACTTTAAGGGAGACCTCATGGTCCATGTAAGGACACACGAAACATGTGGCCTCCATTTATCACAATCCAAGCCTAGGGCCTAGATGTGACACGTCGTATGGAAAAACCGAAGGGACCCCAAGCAATTCTTTTAACATATCATTACACATCCTTGGTCGCAGAAATAATACAATACCAATAAAACGTTAAAAGCAAGGGTAAAGGGATTAAGGGGAAACATTCATATTATAAACAACAAGAGCCAATAGAGTCAAGGCTCATAGAATAGATACATAACATGCCAACAATACCTCTACTACATAAAGATAAGAGCGGGGGCTAAGACAAAGCAACCGGGCTCACCCCTCATAGTAAATACATAATCAAAAGAGAGAAAGTCTTAATACATAACAAGAGATCATAAGTAATGTCCCTGGAATGGAGGACTCACCAATAAGCTTGAGCGAAGTTGAACTAGCCATGTGGAGGAGGATGCTCAAGTGGGGCTCCGGTTCTTACATAGTGACATCATGTAGGCATAGAGTATGCGCTATTACATTTGAAGTACTAAGTATGTTGAATGCAATGCAACAATAGATAGGTATCATAATCGAAATACATCATTAGGCAATAGATGAGCATATAACAATATGACATAAATGGAAGATGCTTGAAGTAAATAATACTTTTATAGAACATAACACATATGTAGGTACTGACCATTCTTAGTGCAATCCAAGGCCTATCACTCGCTTGGAGAGGCGCATGAGGTATAAACCCCTTCATGAGGTTGTTGAGGTACAAACCCCGCAATGGGTTGATGAGTATAAACCCCCAACATGGTTGATGGATAATCACACCCTAGCGACCGTGGTGACCTGAGTACAAACCCCCGATAGGTTAATGAGTACAAACTCCCAAAAAGGTTGATAGATACACCCTACCACCCGTGGTGATCGGAGTACAAACCCAACAATAGGATATCAAGGTACAAACCCTTTGATGTAATTACTCAGCGTGCAACCCCCAAGTATGGCTCAATCATATTCCAACACTATAGAGATATACTTACATTAATCTCATCATCATATAGTCATTACATGCCTATACTCCTCTCATCATCATACATCATATGCATACCTTCATCTCATCCCTTTAACATTACATACATACATTCCTTCTCATCATTATTTCATTATTATATAATCATCATAACATCATTCAACTCATAAAACATGCATTGGACCTTCAATTCCTCGACTAACTCTAGTCGAATATTTTATCAAATACCTAGAGGGTGTGTAGTGCTACTATAAAATCATGCAATGTAAGAGTGAAATCATGCTAGTAAATTCAATGTAAAACCTTCACTAGATACTTGGTAATACCCTCAAGCAATATGCATCAAAATCATTCATCAAATCTTACGATAAATCTTAGATTCATAACCTAAAATATGGTAAAATAGTCACAATTTTATGAAATTTTAACATCATGTTCATTGGTTTTCATAATAGATAAGATCCATGAATAAATCATCTTTAAATCATACAGTTTTGAGGAAAAGGAGGCTTAGGTATCATGTATGAAAGGAACCCATAAAAGAAACCCACATACCTTAGCTTTGGAGATGAACTTGGTGAAGATTGGAGATGGAGACTTGAAGCTTGAATGAAAACCTTCAAATTTGGATGAGGGATTGAGACTTGAATTAACGAGTATAATATTAGCTAAGTGTTTGAATAAGTATTGGGGAATGTTTTGAATGACATGAGGGTGAAAAATTTCTAAGTATAGATATTTTCACGTTTGGAAAAACTTAGATCCAAGACTTAAAAATCTTGGACAGTAAGAAAAATAACTCAACAAAAAATGTACATGTCTGTGTCGTGGAAAGGATGCGAAAATCCATTTTCTTCATCTGCGCATCCTTGGAGAATCGTGCCAGCGGTGCCAAAAGCACTTTGGAAATTGATATTTGAAAAATCAAAATTGCTAATCTTTTGCTCTTAAATTGGGGTTAGACCCATTTTCCACTCAAAATGACCCCTTAAACAAGAATATGAAGTCAGATTTTTGATATCACGTACAGAGTTTGAGATATATGGAAATTACGATTTCAGGCACTTTTGATGTACATTTATGGGCACTTTTTGGGATCGTTTCAATATCTCCCCCTTGTGAACATTCATCCTAGAATGTCAAAGAGACGTATAAGAGAGACATAAACATGACAATATCATCCCAGATAAGGATGCAATAATGCACTTAAATATCATTTCAAAAATCTCATCATAAGTGTAAAATCGTCATGAGCTTGTCAATTTAAGCATGAACATATGCAATGACATGGGGCTGAACTTAAGACTTGAGATCATATAAAGGACTTAGATCAATACCTTAGGCTTGAGTGTAGTGGAAAAGGTAAGGATATAGTTTAGCACGTGTGCTTCGGCCTCCCAAGTAGCAGTCTCAACTTGTTGATTCCTCCATAGTACCTTAACAGAAGCCATCTCTTTGTTTCTCAACCTCTTCACTTACCTATCCAAAATCTAAACCAGAACTTCTTCATATATCAGGTTATCCTCAATAACACCTACAACATCAAGAGGCATAATGGAATTTAGATCATTCACACATATCCTCAACACGGATACATGAAAGACCGGATGAATCAAATCCATTTCACTAGCAATTCCAACTCATAAGCTACCTTTCCAACCCTCCTTTATCACCTTATAAGGATCCACATATCTTCAGCTCAACTTGCCCTTCTTCCCAAAATGAACCACACCCTTCATGGGTGACACCTTCAAATAAACCCAATCACCAACTTGGAATTCAAGATCCTTTCTCCTCACATTAGAAATAGGAATTTTGGCGACTTTGGGCTATCTTCAACCTTTCTCTAATCATCCTAACCTTCTCAAGAGCCTCATAACCAGATCTGGTCCCAACAAATCTACCTCAGCAATGTTAGACCAACCAACCAGTGATCTACAATGCCTCCCACAGAGAGCCTCAAAAGGAGCTATAGCGATGCTAGAATGATAGCTATTGTTGTAGGCAAACTCAATTAATGGAAGATGATCATCCCAACTACCCTTAAGCTCGAAGACACAAGACCTGAGCATATCCTCAAGTGTTTGGATAGTTCTTTCGTCTTGGCCATCCATTTGAGGATGAAAGGTTGTACTAAGGTTAATCTCTTGTACCAAGACCCTTTCAAAAGGACCTCAAAAAGTGTGAAGTAAATTGAGCACCACAATATGATATAATGAACAAAGGAACCCTATATAATCTTACCAAATCATGAATGTACAACCTTGCATAATCTTTAGCCCCATATGTGGTCTTAACCGGTGGAAGGTAAGCCGATTTGGTCATCCTATCAACCACAACTCAAATGGCATCAAAATCTTTTCCAGTCTTTAGAAACCCAACCACAAAATCCATATTAATTACTTCCCACTTTCAAATAGGAATCTCTGTGTCATGGGTTAGGCCACCCAACCTTTGATGTTCAGCTTTGACTTGTTAACAACTATGGCAATTGGAAACAAATTTTGCAATGTGCCTCTTCATGCCTCCCCAATACACATCCCTCAAATCTCTATATATTTTGGTGGAACCTGGGTGGATAGAATAGAAAGAATTGTGGGCCTTATCAAGGATTTTCTCACTCAACCTATCAACATAAGGCACACATAACCTATCGTGCCTCTAGCCGGTGAATCAATACCAGGAATGGCATGCATGTGGCCCTATTGAACGCTGACTCATATATCTGCTCTGCTATGAGCCGTACCCAATCGATATCATAGACAACTAAGATGCTAGCTAATAGAATAACTCGCTCAAATGTAGTGATGTTATCTATAAAAGTGGGTCAGATGTGAGACCTAATAATGGCCCACCAAAACTTGGCAAGAAAGGAGAGAGAAGACTTCACTGTGGGCTCTTAATGTGTCGTGACCTATGTAGGCTCTAGGACACGCTCGGCAATCTGACTCACAACCCATCTCTGAAGGGTAGTCTTCTGGTCCATACTCTTGGCAATAATAGCCCGTCTAATCTGTCCAATTCGACTGTCAAACTTGGTTGTAGACTATGGTGCTCTGTATATGGGACCAAATAATACGTGATAAATCATCTCCTCTAAAATATTGACCCACTGAATTTGAACCAAAACCTCTCGCAATCTCGGCTACTCGAGAGGTTTCTTCCCCTTGGGATTATCTTGTTGAATAGTAGTTATGTAAGCTGCATATAATTCCTGCACCAATAGCGGGGAGTAATTGCCAAGCTTTGCAGTCAACCACCCAAGCCTATGTCATTTTATCTTATCCTTTAGTATTGGGAAATGCTCAGGCCTATATTCACTAATCAAAGCTCCTCATAGAATGGTATCACCGGCTTCCCTTGCCCCTTAAGCTCTAACCCCTATCTATAGATGGCCTCTATGCCCTCAACACCCCATCGATAAAGCTAAGGATCAATAGAAAAAATAAATAGGGAAATCGAGGATTAGGCATCCTATCTATCCTGGGGTGCCTCCTCTGACTAAGACTCCATATGTGTAGGAGTCATCTGGGGTAAACTCCACTCAGACCCATCCACACTGCCCTCCTTATCGGACTTGGAGGTACTCTCCACCTGCATCAGGGTCCAAGGAGCCCTAGCAGCATCCACCCTTGTTTGAGGCACCTCGGCCTCGAGATCAATCCAAACGTTTTGGACCTCATTAGAACCATCAGAGTGCTCATTATTTTTAATCTTCATCAATAAGCCTCTGATTAGGTTTTGATAGCTGCATTTCTATTTTTGGGGCCATGATTCTTGAAGTCATCAAAAATAACCCACAATTAACCCCAAACAATCACTACCAACAATACTACAAGTAAAAGAAACAGGCACTGAACATAATGACAGATGGTAGATACGAGCGTTAGGTACGACTCATAGTGGAGGCTACAATTCGTACTATGACCATGGTACCCAAAGGTGTGTGACAAAATTAAACACTAGAACTAGGTACGAGATGCAATTGCAACTCATACCCTTGGCTATGGGTCATAGAATGGTGTTGTACAAGGTTCTAGGGACCAAATTATTCAAAGGTGCAAGTCCACAAGACCCCGGTACTGTTCATAGAGGGTACTAGGACCTGTATGTGGCTCTCATATGTGAATGTTCAGGTATCTTAGGTCATTGTTACCTCTCTACAAAAGACAACTATGTCTAATAGACTCTTCTATGAGTCGTAGGAGGCTTCCATAGAAGAAAACATCATATACGTGGAATACCATCATTTCACCACATGAACTTTAAACACAATAAATGGAATTAGAAAGCATCGAAGCAAACGTAATTCATCACAATTTAAGAAAAAACTACTCAGGATCCTAGATATGACCCACAAGCAAACAAATAATCCTATCAACATTAGAACATGGTTGTAGGCATTATCAATCCATCTTCCCCAACTCTTCCATGAATGCATTCACATAACCATTTTGAAATCATGCAAAACCAGATCACGCATTCACACTCTTAGCAATTAAAGGGAATTAGTCAACAAACATATTGGACATTCATCGATTCAAGGCAACAACCACATCATTATAGTCCCACATATAATCATGCTATAATAACACTACAAATCACAAAACCCATTAACAATCCATTGATTAAGCACATCCTAAGATAGCATGATCATCACATAAAACCACATAACTAAGTCATTCAATATAGGTTTTATGCACGTAAAAACAACCCTAGTTCTATCACAAATACACCACACCTACAAGGAATACGCCTTAATCCCAATATAATAGTCGATCACTCCATCCAAAATAAAATTAATTTTGAGAGTAAAATAAACCAAAGTATATACCGTAGGAAGTGGTGAACCTAAAATGAGCAAAGTATGAACAGAGGAGTTCAAAACCCTAGTCACCTAAAAATATGGACAGACAACAATGGGTTCCCAAAAAATTGATCGAAGAATAATAAGAGACAAGATTAGGGGTCAATCTTATGATTAGGGTAGATAATTTACGGTCAAATATAATTTGGACCTTGCATATTAATTACCGAGTTTCTTTAAAATTCTTTTGAGTCAGGTTGACGAGACACGAACAACGGGTTGTAGGTCTGACTAAGGCCCGTAGGTCTTGGTCTCACAGGACCTTTAATACTTAGAAAAATCTAGAAATCATACCTGGACACTACGAACCCCATTTACACCTTTTAGTATTGACTACGAGTCGTAAAGTTGGCTCATATTGGGAATGCCAACTTTAAGCAAAGATTGTTACTATTACGAGGTATGACGCGAGTCGAAGTGTGTACTACGACTCGTAGGCCTGATCATAGAGAGTGCTTCAACTGCCATTTCCTGCAATTCTTCCCTATACTCAACACCTGCAAACATTTATCTCAAAATACAGCATTATACCAACATACAACCAATTCATTGCCTTAAGATTAAAATTAAATCACAATCAAACCACTAACTAAAAATTTACACAGTGAAAATGAACTCAAAATAAGAAAAAACATGGAAAACGTTTGGGTTTCCTACTAAGAAGCACCTCGTTTAATATCGTGGAACGACTTAGTCATCTTAAATACTTATAATTCCTCAAGATTTGATGAGCTCTTATCACAGAGTCTAGGATCTCCTTTCCTCTCATTCTGAATATGCTCTAATTGCATAGAAACAAGTTCAAATTTGTTATTGAGTTGTTCGATTACTGATGAATATTGGTCAACTTTATAGTTTATCTTAATAACATCAAACTTGATTTCCCGCAAGATTTCCTCTTGTGCATCCATTCTCTCTATCATCTTGGCGAACATTTTTTCAACCTTAGAACTTCCATATCTAATACATTGGTGGTGAGGTAATCTAAACTACGTGTTAATACCACTCTCTCCCTCTTGGCTAGAGTTTCCACCGTAGGTGCTTATGTGGGCAACTTGTTACCCATGCATTGGCTTGTATACTTGATGAATAGCAACCAATTTGTTCATAAGTTTGACAACTTCTGCAAATGTTTTCCTTAAAAAGGCTAAGTATTATTCTCCCAGTAAAGCATCAGCCTAACTTTGCGGTTATAAGTTTAGGGCTCTATAAAAACTTTCCATGTATAACTCATCCGAACGACCATAATCCTGAGCTCTTCCCATGTATTCTTTATAGCGCTCCCAAAGTCTTAGTGGCTTTCGTGGTCAGCAATTGGCATTTTGGACATGACTACTATGATCCATACCTACGAGTCGTAATATGCTTTATGACTTGTAGTGTCTTCCTATAGTCCATTCTTGCATTTCTTGGTCCACTTCTCTGTAAAACTAGAAATTGCTATGAATACTGCTCCTACAAGTCATAGTGAGTCCTATAACTCATAGCTGGGCCTCTTACATTTGACCTTCAGAATATCAGATTTTGAAGTTTGAACATGAGAAGTCCCTATGAGGACATACTATAACTCATAGCTTAGGCTATGACTTGTAATGTGGATCGTATGTCCTAAATATAAGCAAAATCTACGACATTCTCACAAAATCAAGCCAACTAGCTTTTTCTACAAAAGTAACACAGAAACACATAAAAATCATAAAAAGTTACATTAATAACAGATAAAATCCCATGTATTAGACATCAAATATGTTGTATTTTAACAACACACTCAACTTAGAATTGCTACCTGTCCTCAACCGATGACTCAATCTAGATAGATAATAAAGCAATACATTGTAATCAATCTAATGGCATATATCGTACTCAAATTCAACTTATGTATCCATGCTAGTATTCTCAAAAGAAGAGTATGCAGTTAGTCAATAGATCACAGCATGTTGATGCATTTAGTAATCCAACTATAACAAGTTAAGGAGCATCCCCAGTCCACATTCATTGAACAAGTCAAATGCTAACCATGCCATGCAAATGCCCTCACATAAAAGAAGTCCCTTTTTAACACTCAATATGCTTTCAAAAGTTGATCATGGGACTGCGCAAGCACACTCACTCTCATAAGTGACATCCGCGCATGATGACCAACACCATAAGTTTGCCACTCTACTTATAACCTAAACTTTTGACTCATAGGACTAGGATCACTCTAGGACTTCATAGGCTTGTAACTTAGGCTCATAGGGCTTTAGTGTGGCATTTTGGGAAATAGTGAGTGAAGGCCAACCTTGGACCACATTTTTCACACTTTCACCTTGCCAACACAATCATTTTCAACTTGTTCTCCCTTTTCTTCATTTTTAAGCTTTTCTGGGTATTTTCTCTTCATTTTCCAGCTTATTCCTTATTTTAAAACTCATTTTTCCTTTTCAACTCATTCTAAGGCATCTTTTCTGCATTTTCTCTTACTCAGTACATGACTTTCTATTCTTTCCTTTATTCCCAACTCACCACCTCATTTTTTCTATTATACCACAATATAGGCCAGCCTCAACTTAGGCTTTTAGCCTGAGATGAAGTACAAACTAGGACAACTTTTGGTAGCCACCCTTAACTTAGGCTTTTTGCCTCACTCAAGGTTCATAATGTTCAAGGATAGACTAGGGCTATCAAGGTATTTAGCTAGATAAGGTTAGGCTGATTAGGTATTAAGAAAGAAAAACATACATGCAAGGCTCAAATATTTGGAATAAGGGTAAATTCTTCATTTGATTGGTCATTTAGGCAAAAGTGGACTTAAATCAAAGAACAAGGACCTAAGGTCCCTTCCTAATCCACATAATCTCAAGTCCAACTCAAAGTAACAGGGAAAGTTTTGAATCAGTACACAATGCATGAATACAAACAAACTAGCTCACACGCACATTGCATTGAATACATAGCCAACAAAGACTCACAAACCATGCTTCACGCATCAACTTGCCTTCACTTAATCAGAACAAACTTTGCCAAACCATTCAAAAATGAATGATTGCAAAATAACCATTAATTAATAAAAATTTCGAGGGTACCAATTTTTTTTCAAAATTTCTCATAAACCATCAAAATAATGTACATGCCAAAGAGTCTAACTACTATATACTACAAAATATCCAAGACAATCCTAAACATTTCGGTTCAACATGAAAATAAAAATCTATGAGGAAAAAGAACACAGGCAAGAAAACCTCAGGATATAAAAAATTGGGATAGCTATGGACAAAAAGCTACTTAGACTTCACCGTAGTCCATAGTTACCCACATGCCACCAAAAATAATTTACTTTGTCCTCAATGTACAAAATAAAAACAAAATAGACATAGGGGTCAAAAATCAAACATCGTGGTGCCTAAGCATCAATCCTTGAGTGCCTCTATGCATCAGCTTTCTGAGGGTAGTAGGTGTGGCATAAGCAGTGGATGAGCCAATGTCGATCAATTGACCATGCTCTCGAGCCTATCTCTGATCCTCTGCTTCTCTCGACATCCTCAATTCAGCCCGAGCAAATCATCATCATTATTAGTAGCACCCTCACAGACCTTTTGGTGCACCTATCGCTCCTCCTCATCATCACCCTCCATGGGCCTCTTCTTGGGAGCATGCGGTGGATCATCCAAAAACATATTAAATTGTGACTCATCTGTAGGTGTAGGCTTAGGAGCTGCCATTAGAGCTTCTAATGATGTAATCATGTCAGTGTTGAACTTTATCAACTCCTGATGAAAGGCTGGCAGGTCTACCGGTCGGGCCTTGGCGAGCATCTTCTAGACTCGCTCCTCAAAGGCATTGTCTCGGGCATCCACCATAGCAATATGCTGATTAAAAATAGAAGTAGTGAATGCTTGGCATCGATACTCCAACTCCTGAGGTGTCTTCCAGACCCATGGCATGACTTGCCGTCTAAGCTGAGCCAACAGGGCCTCAGCCTATGATAATCTCCGTACTATCGCCTAAATAGAAATAGCATACATGATGTCTATAAAAGGAACCTATGATGTAGATGGATCTGGTACAGGTGCGGTCGTAGTGAGAACCAACTCAATGTCAGTTGCCTTATATTGTGGGGGTCCCCTATCAGTAGTAGTAGCAGCTGGAGTTGTGGCGTCAATCGCTGAACCCTCAGCATGTGGCTCAAGCATGAATGTTTGGGGCATAGGAGGAGGTTGTGCCAGCTGAATCGCTATAGGGTTCTCATCAGCCTTTATAAGGCTGGGATAAATAGTGTGGAGGGCCTCAATATGTGGATCTTTATGAAGTGAGACTCTGACCTGCGCCTCTATGTAGAGTTGGTGATTCAACATCGAAAATGACATGTATGTGCCCCTTTTGAGCACTGACTCATGTATCTGCTCTGCTATGAGCCACGCCCAATCGATAACATAGCCAACTAAGATTCTAGCTAATAGAACAACTCGCTCCAACGTAATAACATTGTCTGTAAAAGTGGTTTGGATGCAAGAGCTTGTAATGGCCTATGAAAACATGGCAGGAAAAGAGAGAGAAGACTTTACTATGGGCTTTGAATATGTCGTGACCTATGTAGGCTATGGGACATTCTCTATAATCTTACTTGCAATCCATCTCCTAAGCTCAGTCTTTTGGAATATCGACTCGTTGATCTCAAACCAAAACCTCTCGCAATCTCAGCTGCTCAAGAGGCTTCTTCCCCTTGGGATGATCTTGTAGAATAGTAGCTCTACAAGTTGTGTAGAATTCCTGCACCAATAGCGGGAAGTAATGTCCAAGCTTTGCAGTCAACCACCCGAGCCCATGTTGTTTTATCTCATCCTCTAGTGTTGGGACATGGCTCAAACCTATATTCACCAATTGGGGCTCATCGTAGAATGGTCTCACCGGCTTCCCTTGCCCCTTAAGCTCTAACCCCTGTCTATAAATGGCCTTTATTCCCTTAATACACCATCGATGATGCTAAAGATCAGTAGCAGAAATGGATGGGGCAATCGAGGATTGGGCATCCTATCTATGCTGGGGTGCCTCCACTGTCTAAGACAATCTATGTGTAAGAGTCATTTGGGGTAAACTCTACTCAGACCCATCCTCATTGTCCTTCTCATTAGACTGAGAGGTACTCTCCACCTGCATCGAGGTCCAAGAAGCCCTAGTAGCAGCCGCCTTTGTCTGAGGCAACTCGGCCTTCAGATCAATTCATACGTTGTGGACCTCATTAGAACCACCAGAGTGCTCATTATCTGAATCTTCATCAATAAGCCTCTAGTTGAAGGCTTTGATAGTTGTGTTTCTATTTTTTGGTGGTCTTGATTCCTGAATTCATCAAAAATAACCCACAATTAGCCCCAAACAATTAGTACCAACAATACCGACAAATGAAAAAAACAAAAGAGACAAGCACTAAACGTAGTTTTAGATGGTAGATACAAGAGTTAGGTACGACTCACAGTGGAGGATACAAGTTGTAATACGACCTCATAACCCAAGGGTGTGTGACAAAATTAAACACTAGAACTAGGTACGAGATGTGGTTATGACTCATACCCTTAGTTACGTGTCGTAGACTGGTCTCATACAAGGTTATAAGGAACAAATTATTCATAGGTTCAAGTCCACGAGACCCCACTATGATGAGGGTACTACAACCCTTATGTGGCTCTCTCGTATGGTGAATGTTCAGGTATCTAAGGTCATTGTTACCCTACTACGAAAGACAACTACGACTTGTAGACTCATCTATGAGTTGTAGGAGGTTTCCATAGCAAAAAACATTAGATACCTGCAATACCATCATTTCACTACAAGAACTTTAAAAACAATCTCAAATGGAATTAAACAACATTGAAGCAAACACAATTCATCTACAATTCAAGCAAAAACTACTTATGATCCTAGATATGACCCGCAGGCAAACAACCAATCCTATCAACATTAGAACATGGCAATAGCAATTATCAATCCATATTTCCCAACTCCTCCATTCATGCATTCACAAAACCATTTCCAAATCATTTAAAATAAGATCATGCATTCACACTCTTAGCAATTTGAGGGAATTAGTCAACAAACATGTTGCACATTCATCGATTCAACACGACAACTACATTACTATAGTGCCACACGTAATCATGCTATAATAACATTACAAATCATATAACCCATTGATGAAGCACATCCCAAGATAGCATGATCATCATGTAAACCCACACAACCAAGTCATTCAGTGTAGGGGTAATGCACTCAATTTCAATAAACACAACCCTAGTTCTATCTCAAATACACCACACCTACAAAGGATACACCTTAATCACAATATAACATTCGGTCAATCCATCCAAAATAAACAAAAGGACGTACCATAGGAAGTGGTGAACCAAAAATGAGCAAAGTACAAACAGAGGAGTTCAAAACCCTAGTCACCGGAAATTATGGACGGACAATGGGTGGGTTTCCAAAAAATTGATTGGAGAATAATTGGAGACAAGATTAGGGGTCAATCTTATGATTAGGGCAGATAATTTCTAGTCAAAAATAATTTTGATCCTTTATATTTATTACCGAGTTTCTTTAAAATTCCCCTGAGTCAGGTTGACAAGACCCCAACTACAGGTCATAGATCTGACTAAGACCCATAGGTCTTGGTATTGTAGGACCCTCAACACTTAGAAAATTTTAGAAATCATACCTGGACAGAAAGAATCCATTTACAACTCATAGTGTGGACTACTAGTCATAAAGTTGACTCGTAGTGGGAATGCCAACTTTAAGCAAAGATTGTTAGTATGTACGAGGTATGACTACTAGTCGAAGGGTGTACTATGACTCATAGGCCTATTCATAGAGAGTGCTTCAACTATCATTTCCTGTAATTTTTCCCTGAACTCAACACCTACAAACATTTGTCTCAAAATACACTATTATACCAATATACAAGCAATTTGTTGCCTTAAAATAAAAATTAACCACAACCAAACCACTTACCTAAAAATTTACACAATGAAAATGAACTTAAAATAAGCAAAACAAGGAAAATTCTTGGGTTGCCTACCAAGAAGCCCCTTGTTTAACATTGTGGCACGACTTAGTCATCCTGAATACTCAGGATTTGATGAGCCCTTATCACCGAGTCTAGGATCTCTTCTCCTCTCATTTTGAATATTCTATAATTGCATAGAAACAAATTCAAATTTACTATTGAGTTGTTCAATTGCTGACAAATATTGGTCTACTTTATAGTTTATTTTAATAACATCAAACTTGATTTACCACGAGATTTCCTCTTGTGCATCCATTCTCTCTATCAGCTTCGCGAACATGTTCTCAGTCTTAGAGCTTCCATATCCAATGCATTAGTGGTGAGGTAATATAAAGCACGTGTTCAAACTACTCTCTCCCTCTTTGATAAATTTTCCACCATAAATACTTATGTGGACAACTTGTTGCCCATGCATTGGCTTGTATACTTGATAAATAGCAGCCAGTTTGTGCATAAGTTTGACAACTTCTGCAAACGATTTTCTTAAAAAGGCTAAGTATTCTCCTCCTAGTAAGCATCAGCATGACCTTACTATTCTGAGTTCAGTGCTCTATAAAAATATGCCACCAATAACTCATTCGAAAGACCATAATCATGAGCTCTTCCCATGCATTCTCTATAACACTCCCATGTTGTATTTAGTGAATCACCTGGAATTCGTTAGAAGTTAAGGATTCAATCTTGAAGTGTCACGGCCCAATCCTAGGGCCTAGGCGTGGCATGGCGTATGGGAACCCGAAGGGACTCCAAACAAGCCTCTTAGCATATCATTTACATATCCTTGATCCTAGAAGCAACTAAACATTAACAAGAGAGAATAAATAAGGATAAAGGGACTAAGGGAAGTCTTTAATAGCATAAATCATGTAAGAATCAAAGCTCAAGAATAATAATATCACTTGTCCAACAACACCTTTTTAACATAGAACGGGTGGGGGCCAAGACACTTTCAAAGCTCACCCTCATAGTTTCAAGAGTTAAACATAAAGAAATAACATAAGCAAGAGTAGCATAGCTAGGGTCCCTGAACTTAAGGACTCACCAAAGCTTGTCTTCAAGATGTCCAAAACCAACCATATGGAGAATGATTATGAGGAGATCCAGATCCTACATGGTAACATCATGTAAGCATAGAGTATGCGTTAGTACATTTTAATATACTATGTATGTAGGATGCAATTGAACAAGTGATAGGCAACCTAGTCAAAATGCATAATCATAACTAAGGAATAGTATATTCATAACATGGCATGCATGATCAATGCCTGAAGTAAAACATACTTTTATAGAACATATTACGTGTGTAGGAAGAGACTATCATCATAGACTAAGCAAACTAGTACTTGGAATCTAAGGCTTGTTACCCTCTTGGAAAGTGATTGAGGTATATACCGCTCAATTGGTAGATAGGCATGTCACCCCCCCTATCATAGTGGTCAAGGTATATACCCCTCAATATGGTAGATGGGCATGTCACCACCACCAATAAGGTCAAGGTATTTACCCCTCAACATGGTAGATGGGCATAGCACTACTCATCAAAGTGGTCAAGGTATATATCCCTCTACATGGTAGATAAGCATAGCACCCCAATCAAAGTGGTTGAGGCATATCACCCCCTCAACAAGGTGTGATCACTTGCAACACTATAGACTCTTTTCACGAATTCATCACATACATACATTACTTTCCTCACCATTAAGTCACTTGACTCATAGGCTATGCAACAAATCATCAATAACTCAAGAATACTTAACCAGACATTTTATCAAACTTAGTAGGTGTGTAATACTAGTTCAAAATCATGCAATTCAAAAGTGAAATGATATGAGAAAACTTAACATAAATTAACCCACCAACACTTGGTAATACCTTCATGCAAGATGTATTGAAACCTCTATTCAAATCTCACCATAGAATGTAGGTTCATAGCTTAAAACATGCTTAAACAGTCCACATTTCATAAAACTCCAACACAGTCTATAATCAATTCATAGTAAGAAGTACCCATAGATAAATTGACTTGGAAACATGAAATTTACATAAGAAGGAAGGTTGGGCACCATGGGTGAAAAGGCCCTATGTTTGAAACCCACATACCTCAAATTTGGAGATCTCCTTAGTAAAAATTTGAATGAGAACTTGAAGCTTCAGTGAATTTCTTGAATCCGAAAATGAGTATGAAACACTAGAATTTGGGTGAAATATTTGGCTAAGTATTACAGAGGTTTTTGGCGGAAGTATTGAATGATATAGAGTTGAAAAATGACTAAGTATAGGTTTTTTTACGCATAGGAAAACTTAGGCCCAAGACCCCAGGGCCTTGGACCGAAATAGAAAAATTGGCAACCAAAATATAGAGGTAAGCGCCCTAGCTGCATTGTGCCAAGGGCGTGGATCAATTCAGTTTTTTGTCAACTTTGAAAAATCAAATTTTGATACGATTGCTCTAAAATTAGAGTTATACCTATCTCCCACTCAATTTTGCCTTCTGATCACGAATATGAAGTCAGATTTTTGATATCACATATGAAATATATTTTAAGATAAATGTAAATTATGAATTTGGTCATTTCTAGGGCACATTTTCGGGAACTTTTAGGGGCATTTCAATATCTCCCTCTTGGGAGCATTCATTCCTGAAACACCTCAATTAGTGCCAAAAATGTGCGTTAAAAATGTCCAAATTCGTAATTTTTATATATATCAAAATCTATGCATGATATCAAAAATTTAACTTTATATTTATGATTAGGGCGCAAAATTGAGTGGGAGATGGGTATGACTCCTATATTTAGTAATTTTTCAATCTCATATCATTCAAGACATTCTCCAAAACTCTCTCGAATGCTTAGCCACCTATTTTATCCAAATTCAAGTTAAACTTATTCTGGATCTCAAGAAATTCATTCAAGCTTCAAGTTCTCATTTGAATCTTCATCTAGAAAATCCTCAAGTTTAAGGTATGTGGATTTTAACCATTGGTTCTTCTCACGCATTGTGCCCAACCTTCCTTTCTATGAAAATTATATATTTTCAAGTTGATTTATCTATGGGTTTTTCTTATTATGAACTTGATTATAAACTATGTTGGGGTTTCGTAAAATATGACTATTTAAGCATGTTTTGTTTTATGAATCTATGATTCATTGTGAGATTTGATGTGTGGTTTCAATATATCTTGCATGGGGGTGTTACCAAGTGTTGGTGGGTTTATTTACATTAAGTTTTCTCACATATTTTGACTTTTGAATTGTATGATTTTGAACTAGCATTACACACCCGCAAGTGTTTGATAAAATGTCCAGTTAAGGGTTCTTGATTTATTGATGATCTATTGAATGGATTATGAGTCAAATGACTTTATTTATGTGTTTATGTGTTTGTGTGTTTATTTCTAAAAATATATCTATAGTGTTGCAATTTAATCACACTTTATTGATGGGGTGCTATGCCTCAATTACCTTGTTGGGGAATGCTAGGCCCGTACTACCATGTTGAGGGGTATATACCTTGACCACCTTATCGGGGGGTGCTAGGCTTGTACCATCATGTTGAGGGGTATACACCTTGACCACCTTGTCAGGGGATCCTAATCCTGTACTACCATGTTGAGGGGTATATACCTTGTCCACCTTCTCGAGGGGTGCTATGCTCGTACTGGCAATTGAGGGGTAGTTACCTCAATCACCTTCCAAGAGGGTAATATGCCTTGGATTCAAAGTATTAGTTGGTTGGTCTATGATGATGGTCTTTTCCTACATATATAATATGTTTTATACAAGCATGTTTTACTACAAGAATTGATCATGCATGACATGTTGCTAATATACTATCTCTTGCTTATGTATATACATTTTGATTATGATGCCTATCTCTTATTGTATTGCATCTTGCATACTTAGTACATTCAAACGTACTAACGCAATCATAAGCTTGAATGATGAAATTAATCCACAAGTGAATCTAAACTCCAAATTTGAGTCTCTAAAGGTAAAACCATAAAAATCTACTCTAAAACCTTTGTAAAATCTATGTATGTTCTCAATATAATGAGAAGTTGCATTCAAAAACATAACATATACTATTTATGAAATTTACAAATGGGTTCCTAAAATAATTAGAAAATCTGGTCTAAGTCTCTTACGGCTTGCACATACGACTCGTAGTATGCCCTACGAGTTGTAATTGGGTTTTCATGGTCAATATATGGTATTTTGGATCTCACTGCTACAATCTACCTCTACAAGTCATAGTCTACTCTATGATTTGTAGTGCCTTCTTTTAGTCCATACTTGTATTTCTTATTTGAATCTTGAGCAACACTAGAACTAGCTATGAGTCCTCCTACGGGTCGTAGTAAGACCTACGATCATAACTGAGACATGCACAACTAACCTTCATATTATCAGACCTTGCATTTTAGACACTGGAAGTTCCTATGAGGGAACCTCTACGACTCATACCTTTAACTACAACTCGTAGTCGATCTCATATGTCATGACTTCAGCAAAATCTGCAACGTTTTCCTTGAATTTATCCAAACTATATTTTCTGTAAAAAAAAACACAAACACACATAAAAACCATAAAATTTGCATTGAGAACATACAAAATCCTAAGCTTTTTGCATCAAATATGCTATATTTTGACAAAACATAAACAGGAGAAAGCTAAGAGTGGTATCTTTGAAAAGAGTTCTAGTTGCAATTTTATATATGCAACTATAGTATAAAAGAAGAATTTAAGACGCCTACTATTGTGGATAGTGATTCCTCGACCATGTGGAGGTGAATGTTTATAGCCTAGTGGAGGAAATTGATTTGCAAAACTTGAGAAATGACCTCTGAGCTAAGGGGGAGATGATAATGTGATAGACCAAAGTCGATCTTGACTTTTTTATGGTGATAGGTTGATTTGGATGAAACATCAATTCTTTGCCATCTCGTGTATTCCTTACACTTAACTACAGATGATACTCTATTCTCATTTGGTATACGGCTGGCATGGCCATGGCCTAGTTCTTTACGCCAATTGTTAATTGTTATTCATGCTGAGTTGTGAGGATGAAAAATGATAAATTCATTCATTAATTTTGAATCTTACCTAATGGATCTAGGTGCTTCCACTCTTATGTCAAATGTGATATGGCCTGAGTTTTATACTGTAGATAGTTCTATGAACTCAGAATGAGTGTCGATAAATAAGGGAAATTGTATTCATTATGAACATTGCTAAATAAGATTTACCAATCAAATCGTGGTAATGAAATTTGTTCCAAGATCTTTGAGTGATCCTGTCTTCCTTGCCTTGATAGAAATGTTGATGAGAATAAAGGAGTGATAGTTAATGAGAGAGAGTGAGGGTTCTTTATTCTGATGTCATCAGATGTATGCCCTGACCTTCAGTATGTTATGCCATTATTGATGGTACAATATAGTGTATCAATTTTGAGACATAGTGTCATGCTTATTTTGAATAAGGAGTAGTAGTTGGGGTTTCGCCAAAGGGGGAGATGATGCATTCCTCTAAGCCTAACTAGTGATACTGATAGTTGTTGATAGAGAATGAGGGTAGATGAGGAGTAGGGAATGTATCCTTATTATGACAATGGTGTTGTACTTGTGTCATGTAGGGGTAAAGATAGTGAGGAAGGAAGAGATGAGACATTATGATACGCAATAGATAGGTAAGAGTATGTTCGAGTGTCTTTGAGTGGGAGCTGACTGAAAGATAGAAGGGCTAAGTAGGCTTGAAATTTCTTAGATACAGTTGAAGCGGTTAGAGTGATAGGCTTGAATATGTGTTTATTATTATACGAGTATTGATGATAGACTATTGAAGACTTCATGATAAGGGTTTCAGATAAAGATAGTGGGTAGTTAGTGAAAGTCCCTATAGGAGGATAGAGCTTGAGTATTGAGGGTTAGCCTTGTATGGATATGATCAACTTAGCAATAGCACCTTGAGGCTCAAAAGTAGGCTTGAATAGAATAAGAGGCTGTGGATAGGTAGGGAGTTGAATAGGAGCTATAATCTTAAGTTGATGGAGTAGAGTGCCATGGAAGGGAGCACAATTGAGGTGGGGAGTTGAGCTTGAGAATGCCCACAAAGTCTTGTATATCATGATGGTCCCCTTTCTCGATTAGATAGGTGACTTCCTTATTGAGTTCAAACAAGTGATTGACAAAGTGTTTAAACGATTTGAATTGATTGAGTTTCGACATTCCATTCATGTCTGATGGTGAGGATGTTTAAGATAATATCTCTACTCTTGATCTGAACTAAGTTATGTGTATGACTTGATGCACCCATTCCTAATGAGTAAAGTTTATTGAGGTTGATGAGGAGTCGAGAGTTTGATTGGTTGATGTGAGTATTGAGACGAGTCTTAAGTGTATTCATGCCTTGATATCCACATTTACTCATCATTCGAGAATGAATGATTCCAAGAGGAAGATGATGTAACACTTGATAAAATTACTAAAATACCCCTAAAGGAGAGATGTACACATAACACATTTTGTATACTCCGATGGCAAATTCGAGGAAGGATATGTGATCAACATGAGAAATTAAATTGGGGGAGTGGTCTCGGTTGTTTTTTAGAGCAATCAGATCAACGAAAAAACTTTTGATTCAAAAATGCGAACTAGTGTCAATATGCGACAGTGATGGACCAACACTTATCTTTTTTTAAAAAAATTCTATGGATTCGAAAAACTCGTTAAGTGAAAAAACACTGAAAATATACCCTGTCCGATTTATAGACCCTCTGTCCCGAGATAGACTTTTTTAAAATTTCTTGAGGGGCATTCTAGACCTTTTCAAACCCCTCTTAGACTTAATATATGGTCAAAATATGTTGTTTTAAGCGTAAAAAGGGTCTTAAACCCTATTCTAGGTCTTTGAAAAAGACGAGGGCTAAAGAGAAGAGAAGAGAGTGAGGAATTGAGGAGTTCGAAGAGAGTTCCTTGAGGTTGATTGTCCAAAGGTTCAATCCAGGTATGTAAGGCTAATCTAAAGCATGGGATTGTTCTCCGATGTACCCGATAGATGGTCACAGAGGAATTGAGAGTTCATGAGTCCCCATACATGTTTCTTGAATTATTTCTTGAGTAATTTCTTGAAACTTATATATATTTTATGTATTTTCCTATGTTGATAATCATCATAAAATTTTTTTCTTGATTTGAATATTTTTCATGACATATTGTATAAACTCTATTTGTTAACTTTTGAAAGCATAAATAAATGAACCTAGGGATTACGTCTAGAGCCTTGACTTGAGAATGTTGATTGTGATTGTGATGTGAGCATGAAGATAGGTTGAAAGAACTTGATAGTTCTGTGAGTATCCATAAATGATCTCTAATGAACTGTCTATAAGATTGTTCTCTAATGATTGATCCGAGCTTTGAGGTATCGATTGAGATGTTGAATTAATGAGATGATGAGAGTCTTTATGAGACTGATTGAATGATGAGTGCCTTCACGAGGCTGATTGAGATGGATGAGTCCTATGAACATTGAGACTTGGCAGAAGTATCGAGCACCAAAATGGATAAGAGTAAATCCAACTTGCACTCATTAACTATGTCGCCAAGCATAGGTAAGGATTAGAACCATCTCATTACATTAAGGTTCCCTCTTGACAGAAGTCCCTGAAACAATAGAGGACTTGTTGATTGCCGACTCCATTATGGATTATCCATTATGGTTTCAATTCGTTCTCTACCTGGAAGTACAAAATGGTCGTGGCAACACCGGCAGGATGTTGTACAATCACTAGCTTATAAGTGATTATTGTCAGATAAGAGAAACTGCCAGAAAGTTCTCAAATTGAGTACTCTGAGTTGAGATGAGATGGAATAAAATGAGTTGAGTCTGAGTTTATTGATGAGGTTGATTGGTCGATGGGTTACTTATCTACTCTTTATTCTTCCTTTAGACAGATATCTGACATTTTGATTTGGTTATTATTCTGAGTTGATGTTATTTCCATATTATTCTACCTATTTTCTATTAGATTCAGCTATTTTACATACCATGCATTTCAGGTACTGATGCCACTTGGTGCTGCATCATTTAAGGATGCACGCACAGGTGTTAGAAATAGTCAATAGGTGCATCATTGAGGATCTGAGTAGTTCAATAAGTTAGTGAATTGCCTTTACTTCAGAGGACCATTATTTATTTTTATCTAGCTATTAGAGTCAGAGTTTTAGAGTAGCTTTACTATTTCTTGAGTTGACGTAGCCATGCGTCTGTCATTGGCACCACTTGATAGTGATATAGGCTTCATAGACCAGAGTCAAATGCTGGTGTTGAGACTTGTGAGCTAGTTTCTTTCTAACTAGCCCTTTTTATTCATTATGTTATTTGAGATTAGATTTGCCCATTATACTCTATAGTCTTCCGCTAATTGGTAGAGTTATTGAATAAATGGATGTGATGAGGCCAAGTGGTTCTCTTGGGGACTAGCAACAGTCTCTAAGTGTCGGCCACGTTTAGGTATCCTCCTAGGGCATGACAATTCAATTGAGTTGGTGAGCCTCCTTTACTTCAGAGGATCATTATTTATTTTCATCTAGCTTACTAAAGTTAGACTTGAGTTAGCTTTACTTTTGATTTGAGGTAGCCATGAGTTTGACATTGGAACCATTTGATAGTGATAGAGGCTTCATAGACTAGAGTTGAGTTATTGATGTTGAAACTTTGCTGAGCTAGCTTCTTTCAAACTAGCCTGGTTTGTTTATATTATTTTGAGACATTAGACTGTCCATTATTATCTTTTGTCTTCCACTAATTGATAGAGTTTATTAAATGGATGAATGTGATGTGACCAAGTGGTTTGCTTGGGGACTAGCAATAGTCTCTGGGTGCCGGTCACGTCTAGGGTACCCTCCCTGGGAGTGACAAGTTACTGTTATTATTTTATACAGTTATGGGTATCCAAAAAACGAAAAATTTATAGACATGTAATAGTTGCAGTAGTGTTGAAATAGGATGGGTACCTCTAGATTGTCGGATTCTGGTATAGGACATTTATCTTGAACACTGTTCTGGACGTTGATATAGGCATGTCATGGGTGGCTGTTATACCTCGTTCAGCAATAATCTACACGGAAATTACAATAAACTTATTTTTAGTTACATAGGTTATTATGATATGGGCAACCATCCATAATTGGATAATTCAAAAAATCTAAGATGTAATGTGTCCTGTAGATTAAGTAGCCATAGATATATACGTCTGTGTCATCTCTTTCTTTGGAAACATGCTTCGCTAGTCCAGATTACTGATCAACAGCAATAATAGCTGGTCACACTCGGCTTTCAACTGCCCGTTTCTGTAATATGTTAAAAATTCAGTTATGTGGATCAATTTAGTTATATGATATATAAAAAATCAATGATATATATAGTAAACAAACTTTGTATAGACCTCGGTGTTGGCTAATTCATCAGAAACATGATTTCCTGTCGACGCCTCATTATCAACAAATAGATTTGATTTCAATCTACTTTCGGCACCTGGATTCTGTGGCGATGTAATATAAAAAGTTTATAACATCCATCTACATAAAAATGAATATTGATTCTTTGTATTGTTTTATAGGAGAGATAGCTCTGGCTCATCGAAATTGACATAAATGCATTGTTCTTGAGCGGAGATAGGTCATTGAAAATGAATGGAGACTTTGAGTGTCCTCCTTCACCCCTGGCCTGAAGTTGACATGCACGAAATTTAGCTCGGAAAGGTATTATTCGGACATACAAAGTAAACAATTTTGAATATTCAAACAAATATACATGCTGCTATATAGTTCAAGGCAGAAATTATATATAATGATCAACTACACTAACTGTTTGTATGTGTTGAGAGAACACGTCAGAAAAAAATGACAGAATATATACATAAACAATTTTGAATATTCAAACAAATATACATAACTGTTTGTATGTATGTGCGTATGTATATATATATAATATATATATATATATATATATATATACACACACACACATATATATATATAAATGATGTATTTTGTTAGTTGTATGTAAGTGTGGTTACAAAACGTTTGTGTATGTAATGCTAATTGTGCATACATATTTGTATAACTACTATCTTATGTTAATATATGTGCACAGTTTTATACACACAACTATATATATTAGGTTGTGTTGTTAGTTGTGTATAATGGTGGTTATAAAAAGGTTGTGTATAAAATGTCTATTAGATACAGAATTGCATAAAAGAAAGAATTTTTTGCGGACAGTGATGGCACTTTTGAATAATTCACATAAAAAATGTGGGAGCATAAACTAGGCAATATTCTCACTTTTAAACAGAACACTTTAATCTCATTAGACATTATAAACAGATTTCACATGATGAAAACTTGAACGAGAAAGAATACATGTTGTATACATATTCATAGTTGTAGCTAAAAAAATTTCTAAAATATATAATCACAATTGGTGTTTATGAAGGATTGAGAAGATATTCACTTATTTTCATCGTCAGTTTTTCTATTGCTCAATTGTTAATATTACCTCATAACTCATTTGGTTGCATGTTAATCCGATTCTGATTCAATTATGACCTATGGTGAGTTTGGTGCAGCCTCGTGTGTGTGATCCTGGAATTTTAGTTTGGCATAATAAGTATAATGTAGTTAGAAAATTCTTGTAAGGTTTAATTGTTTTACATATTAGAAACTTTTACCATTTCCTTGTCGTTGGTTTTGTTGCTTCTCACAACTTGCAAGACCGCCTAGAAGTTGTCTTGCATCATCTTCTTTAGGTTTTGAAACTCTTCCCGTACCTATAATTATTTTGCGAAATACATTAGTAGTGTTATTGAAAAAAAAATTAAAGTAGATGTGCATTTCCTGAACTTTGTACTTACAGATTGTTTGAACGTTTCGAATTCCTCCCATGAAATTTTTGATTCATAAGTCCTACTATTCGAAGGTACTGAAGTAGTAGCATTTGTTTTTTTCCGTTCAGTTGGCTGTCTGGTGTATGCCATTTTGGCAACGTGCGCATTCTGTGTCGCTTTCTTTCTGGCTGGATGTGATCTGGCCTGAGGTGAACCAGGGCCTTGGCACTGGATTGGGTTTCGCCGGGTGACTTCTGTACAGTTTTTGCTACAGAACTCCTTACAGTTTTCTTTATGGGTGAGGCAGAATTATTAATTTTTTCTTTCCCTCTTTTCTTTCTTGGGGTGGGGTGGTCTTGGAAATCTTCATCAGACTTATTGGCTTGACAACCACCAGCATTAAGTGTCCAGATCTGAGGTATATCTGACACAACATGCTCCGACGGTAATCACATGCTTGAAACCTCTCCAATTGGAGTAATGTTGTTCAAGACAACCCGGAAAAATATAGTGTGAAATTACTTATATACATATACTAAGAATTTTATATTATACTGTTATAATGATTGGATTTTATATCTTTTTATTCGTGCCTCAGAATAAGAATTCATTAGGAAATCGCATCGAGGTTTGTCAGTTCTTGTTACCTAGTTGCAAATCCTTTGAAGGTGATTAGACACCTTAATTGCAACTTTCGGATTGATATTGGAGAAACACTCATACAGTCAAATTTGCATGGCCTGTGGGAGCCCATGAATCCTATAGTACTTTCCCGTCAAAGTGATCTTTCCATTCAGGTTCTTTGTCAGTTCTTCGAATGCTCTGTTGCCCCATAGAAAGTCAACACGTCTACCTAATTCAACCAGATCGAAGTATTTCCTATTTATTATTGTGTGAGTTGGCTCCTCGGACATGATGAAGTTGTGTATAAAACATAGAGTGGCGAACTTTACTGCATCATTGTTGTTGTCGCCCCACACCTTAGTGTTGAAGCTAGCAACTAGCTGTTGCTTGGTAATCGAGCTCTTTCTATCTCCAAAGTATTGGCGTACGAGTCTGTTTGGTTCATCAGTATTGAAAATAAACCCTGATGATTCATCACAACACTTGAGTCCAAATATGAGAGCAAATTCTCTGCAAGTGAACCGTAGTGTCATTTAAGTTTATAATGAATGCATCAGTAGAACTACCTAGCACCTTATACAACATGAAACACCTGAAGAGCTGAGCTTGAACGTTGCATTCTATTCATGTCAATCAGGTGTGAAAAATATTTAATTTCACGAAATATCCTCAGTTGACTTTCAGATAGTATTTTTTTCAAGTTATCCATTACATTAACATTTATATAGCACTGCATGTATAGGGTAATAGTGGAGGTCTCTTGTATGTATTTAACTCCATGTATGTAAAATTAATCAGAAGACAGATGAATAAAAACATGATGTGTAAAGCTACATATGTATAATGTATAGGCACTGAACATTATGAGCCAACATCCCCTAAATACTCAAAATTATTTCACAAAAAAACAGAGCATGGCATCATTGGTCCATCAGGAATGCGTGTATGTGTGTAACTGTAAAGTATAAATATATGTATACCTATAAATAATAAAAGTCACATGAATAGAAAATCAGAGCATGCCCCCCCCCCCCCCCCCCCCC